>MU617218.1:5173-18781 GCA_025201705.1 Dissophora ornata
AAAAAAAAAAAAAAAGAACACGCGTCTCCTCTCATGCAACAAACTTCCTCACGACAATGTAGAACTTCAATGAATTCATTCTCGAGTCAGAAGATCCGAGCAAAAAGTCCCCGCGCCCATTCTATCGTTCATATGCGGAGTATGTCGGCACCCAATGCAGGAAGCTGAAGCGCCATCCTGAGGGTTACAGGTTAGACGCAAGGTTAAACTTTGAAAGGCTGTGTGTGACAAGAATTGAAATGTGCTGTGTGTGCCATTCTCCATCAAAACAAAACACAACAAAATCCCATCACAACCACCATGACCAACGAAATTATGCTTTTTTTGCGTTGTCGACGGAGACTCGACTGCTTTCCCCATCGACATCCCCATTCTAAAGACCGTTGGCCATCTCAAGAAGCTCATAAAGGCTGAAAAAGCTCCCCGATTCGACGAGATCCCGGCAGATGAGCTTGTTCTCTGGAATGTCACCGCTCCAGTTGCGGATGACGACGAGGACCTACCGATTGCGCTTTGCGGACTTTGCCGATGCAAAGAAACTGCGTGCCACCAGCGAGCTCACTGAGGTGTTTGGCACCACCCCATTGAAGGGAACCATCCACGTTATTGTCCAGCGAACTTCCAAAGGTAAAGAAAATGTTCTAGAGGCTTTTAGAAACTGTGCAGTTGTCATGTGGTGAATGGGCGAGACTCCGTGAATGGATTAAACTTTTCTCATGTAATTAATTAGGACTCAACCCTGAAGTAGCGGCATTACGCAAACAACTTGTCGAGTTGGAGCAGCTTCATGCTGAAGCCGTTGATTCCGCTGCAAGTAAGTAATTCTCTTATCATCATCTTTTTTTTTTTTTTTTTAACGCTAATTGAAATCATGTTGATTGCTTTTGAAAACAATGGCAGGCATAGGAATCATCGTTAAGCCGGACAAGAAGATCTCTTTCCTATAGTCTCAAATGTCAACACTGCAACTGTGGATGGCCTTTTAAAGATTCTTGTCAGGGAGTACCCTCAATATGCCAATGACAACTCTTTGGAGGTCTTTGTGTTGTACATGGGATTTTCGTATTCGCAAGGACGATCAGTTGCGCAATGTACTCAAGATCTGGAGGCATTGTACTCTTGGGCATGGTTAGATAGTTACACAAAATCACAAAAGAAAAAAGTGCGTGTAAAGTCAATGGTTGGTGGATTCCTGGGCAATTAACAGCGATGTAGATGAATCAAAACAAACGCGAATGTACGACCACTACCTCCAACGATCCAGAACACATAGAATCGAATCGCATTGTTATCGAGAGCGTGTTTTTTTGCACGTAGCCATCTAACGATGCCCGGGAGTACTATACAAGGACGTCGTTGAGGAATACAAACTGTCCTACATCACTGACCCTAGTCTTGAGTGCCTGCTCCCACTGTTCACAGAGATTGAGGCGGCTCCGTTGGAACCAGACTCGCACACTGATTCCTGGAACTATCTTTGCAAGGAAATCGAAGCCAGAACGGAGACATTGCTCCTGATTGGGTCTAATGAGTCAACTCGATCGATGGTGGTCGCATCCTTCTTAGTCTGGGCAACCAAGTTGTTTCGCAATGACTTGTACTTGGGGTCTCAAAGATATCTGAGTGGCAAGCGTGGCAATGGACCGGTCGACTTTTCAATTTCCCGGAACAATATGGATCACTGCCTTGGCGTCACTGAGGTGAAGAAGGAAGATTTCCGACGGTGCAGCTGGAATCAGCTCTGACAAAGAAGCGAAAACGAGAGATGCATGAGGTCGATGGAGAGGAAGAGCAGCCTCCAACTAAGGCGAGGTCGTATGGAATCGTCACGGATGCAGAAAAATGGTTCTTCCTCAAGCGCAACATGGATGAAGATGGGCAGGTGTCCTATAGGATGACTAAGCTTCACGGAGAGCTGAACTTCAGTGCTGACTGGCAGGAGAGTGCAAAATTGGTCTTCCAGAAGCTCATTTGGCTTTTTTTCTCGGATGCAGGATTAGATTTCTTGCGAATGGTAGCGATACAAAGCACATAGCTTTTTTATTTTCTATAGTCTATGACTTTTGCTCTTGCTGTGTGTGTTTGGGCAACGACAGCTTTTCAATCTCGGTCTCAATTTCTTCTGTAGTTACTGTAGCAGCAACAGCAGCAGTGGCGGCCACCTCTTCGACTGCTACACCCTCTCCGTCACGAACAGTCTCCTTCTCCGGCTTATCTCCCTTGAACTTGGACTTTGCTTGCTTATTCTTCTCTGGCTTCGCCTTTGCAACAATATTGCTCTTCGCGATCACGGGCGAAGACTTGGCCGTGACAGGGACATATTCAAACTTGCGAGAGTCCAGCTCCAACGTCACAGGACCGTCGTTCGCAATGTTGACCAGCATCATTGCTCCAAACTCTCCATCTACACAAAAATACAACATTTGTACAATGCCGAGGATTAATAAAGTATACCGTAGGAGGGTGTATAAAGCTAGCGGGAGTTGCGATATAAGTACCTTTAATCCGATCGGGGTGGTAGGCCCTTTTCAGCCGATCCAAAAAATCATGATACATTTGTTTGGACGTTTCTGATTTCATGGACAGGTGAAAGTCGGGCTTGCTGCCCTTCAACACTTGGCCGTAGAGCGTGAACTGTGATACTACAACGCCAGCAAACAAAAGAAAGACAAAAGCTTGCTTAGTTATCTATCGGCTGTACAACAATAAAATTGTTTCACCCCCCCTTCTTTCAACTGAACATTTTTCATACCACACAGAATTTCGCCACCAATATCGACAACGCTCTTTGCCCACATCTTTGGTGGCGCACTCGCATCACTGCTAGAGTCTTGAGGTCCGCCATCCTCCGAGGCCGAGGACTGGGCATTATGGCTCGAATCAAAGACTCGAACACTAAGGAGCTTGCGGACCATAAAGTCAATATCTGCAGAGGTGTCGTCAACAGACAACCCAACTAGCACGCAAAGACCTTGCTTGATCTTTGAGATTTGCTGGCCGTTAACTAGTAGTGTATTAGTCCGCAATTTAGAAGGTCGTTGAACGATTAGATCAATTATTGGGCCTTCACCGGCTCCTCCTCCCTCCTCTCCCCCCCTTTTTTTGTTGTTTGTGTCTTTACCCTCGACACTGGCTTGGAGGACTCTTTGCAGAACCTATCCACAAACATGAAAAAACAATAATAATCAACTACTAGTCGAGATATTGAACGGGATTGACCTAAGCTTGATCAGGAATATCATGAATAACAATAATTCGTTTTACAGCTCTCATTGTGGAAGCGATTCGGAATGAGTTCCGGGAAGAGGATTCAAGATGATTGCCTGACTTGATTACTTTTCCCCTGAACAGTTGGTTGCGTGCCTGTTGGGCCGTTGCGCCGAAGAAAACCTTCATTGCCGTGACTGTCTTATTCCAATGCCATCTTGTAGGCTGTTTATTGGTTCTGAATAATGTACATCTGTCGCATCGTAGGGATCAGTGTGTGTGTATGAGACGCCTACAAGAGTGCTTCACCATCCTTCTATGCGTCCACCACGAGAGTCAGAGTGAAAGCTGTTGTGGCCAGCGCTGTTGGCTCCGCTGCCTACACCACGATCACTGCCTCCACGGCTCATCCTACGACCTTCTAACATAGCCTCAAACGCGCCGGCTCCCGTTGAAGCGCCAGGGAATGGAGGCGTTGACGACGCCGATGGCACGTTGAAATCGTCCATGAATCCTGATCCAGATCCAGATCCAGATCCAGGCCGACGTAGCATGCCCAGACTTTCAATACTATTGTGGTTATTAGTATTGCTACCACTGCTCGATCCAACTCGGCTATGGTTCGCACTGGTGGGTCGACTTCCATTATTGTTGCTGTTGCTGCTGCTGTTGTTATTATTGTTGTTGTTGTCATTGCCAAGATTGGCATTGTTTCCGCTTCTTCCAAAAATCCGAAGGTGAGATGATACGGACGATGATGCACCACCACTACCGCCATTACCACGATGTGAGCTCGACGTTGGCGACTGCGACTGTGAGCGCAGGTTCAGTATGGTTCCTGCCAAGGGCAATAGCCCTCGTTCATGAGCACCACCACCCATGACTCCTGCAGGTCCTGCCACTGCCATGGCAGCCTCCTGTCCAGAGTTCGAACTGGGACTGACCTCACTCATGAAGAATAGCATATCATCGTCGTCATTGATACTTGTATTTGCCCCGTGCTTGTAATCTCCGTCAAGTCCGGAGCGAATCTCCCTCGAGTCCTCATACTCGTCGTCATCGTCTTCATCCTCGTCGCGGCTACGGTTCCTTCCTTCATCACGTCGACCGCCGCTGCTGTCAGCTGAAATCAACTCATTCAGAGACTCATTATCGTCCGCCGCCCTTGTGCGGAGCCTAGGTAGAGTAAAGCTGGCTCCACTCGATCCACTTCCTAATCGCAAGGATCGTCCAGGCCGATTGGTCGATGTCTCTTCACTCACGAGGGAAGGGATTGGCCGTGGGTCAAGCCCAAACGGCAAGTCCAGGGCGGGAGAGCCACTTGCGCCACCTGTTTTCTTACCACGTCCAGTGTTCAGAGGTGCAGAGTAGAGTGAGTGCTGGTGATGCACATCCTCTGGAAACGATCCAAATGCAATTTCGTCTGGGGCTCCAATTCCCATGCGTCCCATGGCTTCCTCCATGCCCAAGATATCCTTCCCCTGGTCAAGACTTCCATGTCGAAAAGCCGTGCTGCCAATATTGGATCCCTTACGGGCTTGGTCCAAGTTGAATCCACTATTACTTCCGCTGCTACTGTTACTACCGCCAATCAGCCAAGACAGTCTTTTTGTTGGCGTGCTTCCCATAGTATTCTGCCTTCCCGCAGAGAACGAAGGCGCTTGCTGGCTTTCAGAGCGACCCGACGATCTTGCCGGGTTCACTGGGATTTCAGAGTGCAGAGGCGATGGTGTTGGTGGCTGATGCGTGAATGACTGAGAATGTCGGCTCATGTTCGTTGATGGCACCGCAGCTGTGAAAGCGAGTCCGGTGGGGCTGCTTGGCCCCAAATCACTTAAATTTGAGCGGCGCTGATGTCCAGTTGAGATCGTCAACGGCGAGGGATTGCCTGATTGCTGTTGGTCTTTGGAGATAAGCTGACTGGCCGACATGGAGTCTGTCAAGCTGGCGTTGCTTTGCTTCAGCTGCTGGAATCTATCAAGGGTGGACCTGGCCCTTAGAGCTGATGCTGAAAGGCTGCTGTCCCCCGATGTAAAGGACGGTCCGATTCCTGACCCGCTAGCCTTTTCAAACATTTTCAAAGGCTCCGGCGCATTCAGCGACTTGACAAATGCGTTGACATCATCTTCGTCGTGGACGAGCTGAAATAGAGACTGTGGAAAATAACGAGTTCCTGCATTAGTAAGTTGTTAACATGAACGAAAAAAAATATCAGAAATCCTATAATACGACATTATACATACAGAAGATCCTATGACAGAATTTCGGTTGCCTCGGTTGGAAGGTAGACTCTCGCTGGAAGCTCTTCGACTTGAGGAATCATGGCGATGACCAAAGCTAGAGGTCACTCTGGGAGCAGACGTTGATGACGAGTTACTCTTTACAGAAGTCGAGAGCAAACTCACTCCCGGGGTCGGGATCGTTGATGACCCTGACGCAATGTTTGTTGCCAACGCGCCTCCAGACTTTGGGATTGACCCTATTAATCCTGAGCCTTGCTGGGAAGATTGCACGCGATGCATCGAGGACGAAGATGGTGAGCGATTCAAATGAATGGAAGAGGGTCTTGATGAAAAGGAGGAAGGCAGTGCCTCAAGATAGGATGGCGATGGCGAAGATGACAAAGAAGGAGATTTGAAAGGTGAGAATGTCGATGATAGTGGCCGGCGGTTGTCGGTCTGGCTCGTCTATTAGATGAAATGGAGAGAAGCAGGACGAGAGATTTAGACCACAGAGACCGCCCCTGGAGCATACTGTTCCACACAAGAGTTTGATGATCTTACCCCAAGCTTGAAAGGAGGACTCTCCATGATAGGATCGACATAGTGCTTCGCCACAGCTGCGTGTCCTCCGTGGGCCAACGAAAACGGCGGTGTACCTGCAGCGTTCTGTTGATCAATCGGCGTGAACAAGCCTCCTGGTGCACCACTAGAGTCTCGCCTCGACGTACGCGTTCCCAAAGATGATACTGAAGATTGTGAGGACGAGTTTTCACCAGATCGATGCTGCAAAGACTGTGCACTATTGCGCCTTGGTCTTAGAGAGGGTATTGAGGTAAAATGTTCAGGGAAATTTCCAGAAGTGTACATTTCACTGCTGGGTCTACTCGTCGTGAGCGTTGATCTTCGCTGCTGGGAACCCTAGAAAATCAACAACGCAAGTCAATACATCAACTAAGCGCGGCCAAGTGCTCAAAGGTGCAACAGTGCGGTCTTAAAGACACGAAGTAGCCATGGCTTACATCCATACTGGGCCGACTCATTGACTTGACTGATTCCTGTGAATGAGTGACGATGGTCGGCGTGAAGTAGTGTTCGTCCATTTCGAAGAACCTGGAGCTCAATACCGCTTCAGACTCATCGACATGGAAGTCGCAGTTGCTGCGATACGTCACCTTCAACGAGAACGCGCTGTAATCGCCACAAATTGAACGTTAGTGGGTGCTTGACAAGACGATGCTCCGTTTTTCTGAAGAAGCCATGTTTTTACGTAAACAACTAGGTTCATTGCTGGCAAAGTAATCAACCAATCCACACGATTTGGTCCGGACACTTACCCAAGGGGTGTTTCCACTTGTCCAAAACGATATTCAGAGAGCATGGGTCGCGTCTCTCCTTCAATCAGAGGCAACTCTATGATGTTGGCGAACCACATAATTCAGAATATAAGACAGGTTAGAGTCTGCATATGTCTGTGGACATATTAATCGCTCTGTCATACAGATGAACGAGGGAAGACAGCGAGTAGAGACGACAACGAGTAGACAACAATGCACAGCGCTTGCATTGGCGTTGTTACACGTAATTAGGACAAAGATATGGAAGATGGACACAATGCATTGTCCCTTAATTTGGCGATCAAAGATCGGTGCAAACGAGTCATCTAATTGCATTTGGCGCACAACCCTCCATGGCCGACCACTCTTACCAATCCCAATTTCGGAGTCTCGAAACATGCTCTCCTCAGGACTATGGCCACGGCTGACCCGGAATCCGATCTTCAGTCCATGGTTCTGAGTCCGCAGACGACGATAGAGCTGATAGGCGGGCAATAGACGCATGTAAGCATACAGTGATCTGAAAAAAATGATTGACTTTTTGTAAACCACGGGCGGCTCTGGGACTGGATCTGGCGGGGTATTGCTGTTCAATGGAATGATGTACGATTAAACAGTCAGTATCTAGCCGAATAGTCCATTGATGCACATTTACTTTGATTTTCAAGCAGTGTGTACCTGAGAGTGAGGGACCATGATTCTAGAATGATGTTCCGCCGTTGTCTTCCTTGGCCCAATGGTGTTGAAGCTGTCGACGAAGGTCCCGTGATGTCGACCCTGTTCTTTCGATTATTTTCGTCCACGAGGACCAGCATCTGATTCGGGGAAAGTTCTGAAGTGTCCAACAGAAGCTCGACCAACATGGCTGGAGGTGTCTCTGTAATTGCAATAGCCCTCCAGAACTTGACGTCTTCCTTGTAGACGTCCAGTTCCTCCAGTTCCAAGTTGAACTACAGTTTGATTGATAAAAAAAAAAAAAAGACAATTGTTAGGTTTATAGGAAGAACTACGGAGCAATGCTGCTGGAGTCTGAAAAGCCTCTAGAAAAGAAACAACTGATTACCCATTTGCTAGTCTTTTTAACGAGGGGTATCCCGCGCAAAGAGCCTTTCTTGGGCGTGTTGCTGGCTTGGACATCCGTATTGGTAACACGGGCCAGAACAACTATCTGAATGACTTTGACATAGAAGTTCTAATATGATAAAGGGCGATAAAGGGTATTCCCCAGTAGGATTAGTAGCTAATGCTGAGTGAGCGGACCAAAGAGGACAGACCAGGACAGGCCATGTACCTGGAGGATCTGGTCAGCTTTTTGGTTCCTTGGTGGCGGAGGCGGTTGCTGCGGTACAGGCGGTTGCTGTGGCGGCGGATGTTGTTGCTGCTGCTGCTGCTGCTGCTGCTGCTGTTGATTGAGCGAGGAGGAGGAGCCTGTGGAAGAGAAGTGTGCGGGAGAGTCTGGACGGGAGCTTGGCTGGTAGTAGGATGAGACGCTCGAGTGCCTGCTCATTGGGGATATGATGGACGGGCTCGTCTTTGGTCGATGCGATCGCGTGCTTTGTTGGTGCGGAGGGGATAATGCCGGGAAGGGGAGGGGAGGGGAGGGGGGGTATAAGGGGATTGACCGAGGCTGAGGAGGGAGGACCACAGCAAAGGGATGTTGTTTTACAGAGGCGAGCACAACGAGGAGTCAAGGGTAATGGCGAAAAAGGAATGACGCATAAGCGCAAGCAAATGACACGATGTCCTTTGAGAGCAGCTCCCGGTTCCTATGCACTGCAGAGAGAACAAGAGAAGAGACTGTCGGTCACGTTTTCTTTCCGTAATTGCGTCGATGTTCGACGCATCATATCTCCTGCGACTCTGGAATCATTCTACTTCGAGAAGGCTAGAAATGGATACACCTTCCAACGCCAACTCACGTACTACATGTCGACAATTCCAGATCCAACGGTTCGAAGTGGTTCCTCCTCCATACCCAGACATTCACAAACACCGGTTGTTGACCATAAATGTGAAGAAACAACTTTTATTATGCACTATCATCGCTACAATTGACACAGTTTCTTGACACGTTCAAACCTATGTTGGATATATTATTTTTGCTGTTCAACAGAAAACAAAAGTTTACAAAAAAACTCATTAGAACATCTGCGGATATAGTACATTGATTGTCATCAAAAACAAATCCGAAAGGCCCCAACTGAAAATAAAAAGGAAGCAACGAAGCCAAAAAAAAAAAGGAAGAGGAAATGTGAATCCCTGGCACAACTGGCCGCAGATCTGGGTCCCACTCCTCCCGCAGGAGGCGGGTCCCACTCCAGACAATTGTTTAAGGGAACCGGGTGTCCTAAAACCCCTTCTCTCTCGAGGAAAGAAGTTTAATCTTATCCGATTGAAAGTACAAATGCCGGCAGAGAAAGCTGGCCTTCGTGGGTGCGGATGTGTAGCGAAAAACTGGGATTGGTGCACAATGACAAAAAAACGGATCTGGATCAACAGATCCTTGAGATCAAGGTTGAATGCAGATCAAATGGGAATGTCCATAGGAAATGTGGATCAAAGCGAGAAGGTGGTGGGTATAGACAGACGATATTTACCTGATAGATCAATGTGGAAGGTGCAGGAAGGATGGAGGGAATGAATGATCAAAAAGATCAGATTGGAAAAGAAGAGAAGCGGAGGGAAGGAGAGGGAACAAACAACACAAAAAAAATTTTCACGCGCCAGGATTCTTTCTCCTTTTATACCGCTCACTTCTGTGACAAGGTTACTCGAGTACTCCTCCAGGTTACTCAACTCTTCACATTTCTAATCAGCCATTCCTCACCCCCCGAACAACAACAACAACACATTCTTCGCCATGGCCGAACAGACAAAGAATAATGATCTCGGACTCTCAGAGTCCCTGGCCAACACTGCGTTGTTTGACAAGAAGGAACACAATGCCCAAGGCACTCCCGCCGACGGACCTCTGTTCCAAGATATTGACGGAGACCAGCAAGTCACCGAAATCGAGTCTCTTTGTATGAACTGCCACGAAAATGTATGCACCTCTTCATCAAGACGCTGTCTGTCCTTGTAGTTTCCACTGTCTCTACGGGAGCAAAAGATATGAAAGAACAATGGATCAAACTAAACCCCTTTTACCATCCACATCGAAACTGCAACAGGGAACAACCCGCCTCTTGCTTACCCGTGTGCCACATTTCCGTGAAGTGATCATCATGGCTTTTGACTGTCCACACTGCGGCTACCGATCCAACGAGCTGCAGCAAGCCAACGCTATCGCTGTTGGCGGTGCCATCTACACCTGCAAGATCAACACAAAGGCAGATCTCAACCGCCAGTTGGTCAAGACCGACACTGCGGTTGTCAAAATCCCAGAGATCGATTTTGAAATCCCAGCTCAACGCGGACATTTGACAACAATCGAAGGACTTTTGCAGACTGTTATCGATGACTTGGAGGGTGACCAGCCTGTGCGCAAGGTAACGAACGACGCCTCCGTTTCTGAAAAACTAAGAAACTGATGAGTCACGACTAAAAGGACGGTCCGCAGTCGGGTCTCCTGGCGAATGCCTAGGCATTGCGATAATTAATCACATACCTTTCTTTGTGTTAACGCATGCGCCTCCTTACGACATCTCTATATAAAATAGCACATGGACGAGGCTTTATACCTTCAGATCGACAACGTTATAAAGAAACTCCAGGACTGCATCGACAACAAGAACCCCTTCACTGTCATCCTTGACGATCCCGCAGGAAACTCTTATATCGAATCACTGGACGCACCTAGACTGGACCCCAAACTGGATCTCTCTGTGTATATGCGTACCCGTGATCAGGAGCGGGCAATGGGTCTCTCTGTGCCCGAAGGAGATGACGAAGACAGCAAGACCGAGGAGACCGCTCCCGTGCCCATGCCCCTTGATCAGCAGCTCGAGCATGCTCAGAAACAGCTGTGGGAAGCTGGCTTGACGGAGGAAGATCTGGAGAAGGAGCGTGAGGCTAAGAAGGAGGCCGCAATTGAAGCTGGCAAGGACCCTATTGAAGCTGAAGTGGATGAATTACCTGATATCTTGTCCTTCCCAGCCAATTGTTCATCCTGCGGCGCACCCAGCGACACCAAGATGCATATTTTGGACATTCCTCACTTCAAGGAAGTCATCATCATGTCGACGACTTGCGACGAGTGTGGATACAAGAGCAATGAGGTCAAGGCTGGAGGACCTGTCAGCGAGTATGGAAAGCGCATCATACTTAAGATCGAGGATACTGAGGACATGAGTCGCGATATTCTCAAGGTCGGTGTTCAGTCTTTACGGGTTTTTGGTTGTGTAGGGTTCTGAAATATCCGGTTCTAACTAGCGATTGTGTGTATTCAAATTATGCTCGTAGTCTGAGACCTGTGGATTGTCGATCCCAGAGATTGATTTGGAACTCAACTCCGGTACCTTGGGCGGTCGATTCACCACCGTCGAGGGATTGTTACGACAGGTCCACGACGAGCTCTCCAGTAAGGTCCCCGCCGAGGCTGAGAACGAGCCTGAGCGTCGTCGCGTCTTTAACAAGTTCCTGGACAAGCTTGAGCAGGTATGAGTTGCCCTAGGAATGCAAGTAGGTGAACACGCTTAGGAAGTGAGTTTTAACAGTGGAAATCTGAACCCTGTTGTAAACATAGGTCATGTCATTGGAGATCAAGAGTACCTTGATTCTGGACGATCCTCTTGGTAACTCGTACCTTCAGAACCTGTACGCTCCGGAACCCGATCCTGCTATGACGATCGAGGAATATAAGCGCACGTTTGATCAGAACGACGCGTTGGGCTTGAACGACATGCGCCTAGAGGACTACGATCATGACGATGAGACTCATGATCATGAAGAAGTTGAACACCATGACGACGTGGAGGAGCTGACTGAGGAACAGCAGGAGGCTGAGGAGATCTCCGGATCCGGTGTCTCTGGAGGTTTCTAGAAGGCAGACGCGCAGGTGATACAGCGTGTTTGTTTATGTAGAGCATAAAAAAAAGTCGCTTTTTCTCTAGTATATAGTTTTTTTTTGTTTTTTTTAAAGCAAGCAAGCAAACGCGTGAATGCCTTTTGTATTTATTCATGAAACCTGGGGACGAGATATAATTCATATAGAAAAAGAAAAAAGAGGCTGAGTCCCAACATCAATGATTACTTTCCCACGATTGTTTACTCCCCGATTACTATTGATAAGGCCATCGATCCGGTCACGATCTTCATTCGCAGTCAAACTGACAATCATGATGGTTAAGAATCCAGACTAGATTTCGCGTAGTACATTGTATGGGCCAATGCTTTCAGGATGTGCAGAAGATCACAACAAACAACCGTTCAGACAAACTATGGATCCAGATTGAAGAGAGATTAAGAGAGGATCGCGAGGGGGAGAGAGCGCGTGTGACTCGGTGCTGAGGAGTTTGACCCAAAATGCCGAAAAGAATTACTCAAAATGTTGGTATTTTGATTGAGCGGATAAAATGTGTCATTCATAATGATAGCACGAAGCAATTCAAGGAAGATTCAAGCACCTTTTCCTCAAGATACTTGGACGCCTTTAACCATCTCGTGACCAGGAAAAAAATAAGAAAGAGGCTTTGACGCTTTTTTCCTCATCTGCTACTTTAACCTAAATGGATAAGAGACACTGGGCAGATAAGGGAGCGGACGAAAAGGGAGGCCTCGGGCTAGACCACAAGAGTTCCAATGCACCGGAGCAAACGAGCAAGCAAGCACGCAAAAAAAAAAAATGTTGGCCTTTTCGGCGAGGTGTTGATTAAGCAAAGCAGCTTGAACTAAAAAAATCACATCTTGTTCATTCATGTCGTCTGCTTTTTTTATTCTTTCCATGACATGGTAGTTTGGGAGACAAAGGACTGAAGACGGAAGAGAACGACTAGCATATGATATTCGAATTCGGTTGACGAAGACAAACAAGACAAACAAGAAAAAAAAAAAGGCGATGCGTAACTGACATGGTACGACCTGTGACAAGCGCTATCCTTTGTTTGAATACCGTCGGACGAAAATGGCAACGTTTCTGCATGGTCGATACCACTCATATCAATACTATTGACTCGTGTAGATTGCGTATGCGCTCTTGTTTAGTACATACCTTCTTATTATGTGTGACCAATAATGGTGTTGACTAGATAGGAGAACGATGCAACTCAGTGGAGCAAATCAATGTGAAATCAAGAAAACAAAGTAAGAAAAAAAAAATACCAGGGGAGCAAGGCGCTAGTATGTTTTACTGTAGAATGTTTCCTTGAAGTCCAAGGACTTCCCGTCGAAAAGGCGGAGGTTAATGCGTTCTCGGAGTCGTATCGGAGTGGTCACCAAAACAACTTTCTCATTGATGGGCAACAGCCAAATAGTTTTTTTTTTTCAATCGCAAAAAAAAAAAAAAAGCAAGTAGATAGAAACTTGTTCATGAAAGAACTGTCATAAAATAAGGTCTGATTGTGGAGGAAACGCTTTTTTTTGCGCTAGGACTGCAGTATGAATCATATCACATGAACGAACTCAAACGAAGCGAAAAGTGATCGATTAAGCAAAATGGTTCTATCGATTTGATGCGTGTGCTCCAACTCTCCTTTATTTTTATTTTTAATCATTTTTTTTTTGTTCCGTTCTTCCGGGATGCAGTAGGGCGTGAAGATGAGCAAAAGTGATAGAGTGTAAAGCTCATACGCGTCTCATGCAGCGATAAAGATATTTTTTTTTGAGATGGTTCGGGAAAACACGCGATGAAAATTGTGCAAATCTCTTTTTATTGCAGTCACCCTGACCAAGAGTCCCGTCGCTGTGGA
>MU617219.1:0-18766 GCA_025201705.1 Dissophora ornata
CTTTTATTACTTTGTGATTATTGAAGACGGCAAATAGCGCCATATCCATATTCTTTTTGAAAAACAGGGAGGGGTGGGGGGTTTTTTTTTAAAAATATGCATATGTTTATATTTTTTGGTCTTCATCAAAGTTATTTACAATTCTTGAGCTGTCGCCAGACCTTGAGTTGTCATAGCGGTATCAGGCACTGGTGGTGACTTTGTAAGAGATTCTTGAGATCTGTCTAAAAAGTCATGTTCGGCCTGTTCCTGGATATTGTCCGATACTAGTGTAGATGAGGGCGAAAGTCGCTGTTGAGGGACACCACCACTACCACCACCACTACTACTACCACTACTTTTCTGTTGCTCTGCTCGCTGTTGTTGTTGTTGACCAGAGTCCCCCCCATTTCCAGATTCTGACTCTGTTGGAGGACTGTACACCCAACTCTTGGACAGGCTGCTATGGTTGGAGTGTACGACCCGCGCACTGGCCGTTCCATTGAACGACGCTCTACCGAGCACTGTCCTGCCATAAAGTCCATTGCCTTGATCTAGATGGTCGTCAGAGTAATTCCTACGAGAGGATGAGGAAGGAAAGGACCCAGCGGACAAGGGCCTCCTCGCAGCAGCATAACCTGCTGATTGACTGTTGTTGTATGACCCCGTCGTCGGCCGAAAAATCCGTCGTCGTCCCACATAACTCGTGTTATTTTGAACCGATGACCCTGACCCACTCTGATCTTCGCCTTCATCGAGTTCCTCTATACTACTGGCGTTGCTGCACACACTATGAGGTCTCTCCAGGAGATCAGCACGACTGGGACCGAGGTTGGATCCAGAGTTGCCAAACAAGTGAAAGTGCTGAAAACGTTCAGGTAAGGATACTGGACTAACAAAAGAATGGGGTTGGGCCGTGGCATGGGCTGTCGACTGCGAAGTAGTTGGGATGGGCGATGGCATAATAGGGATAGGACTGCGAGGACCGCTAGGAGATTCTATTTCCCAAAAAAAAAAAACGAGATTGGGCGCAACATAGTTTTGAGTAAGAAAAAAGTAATCTCACAGTTTACTTTGAGATCAAGAGTACGTCGCTGTCATGAATGCAGATTGTGATCAGTACCAAAAGCCTGTGCTGAAGAGATCGATTTACTCCTTCTCCGATTGAGGGTAAAGTTGCTTAGAGACACAGACAGCTTGCGAATCCGGTTCTTGATCTTGTCGATGATCGTCACAGCTCCCTTTAGATCCTCATCCGTAATACACACTCTTTGGTAGTTGCCAGGATCTGTTTCAATCCTCCATCTCACGGGATCATCCAGATCCTCAACCACCCAAGGATGCTCCTAAAGATTAATTGCGATAGGAAAAGAATTAACGGGATGTTTCAGAATAAGGAACAGAAAATAAGACTGACATAATGATGGGAGCTGTTCGGAAGGCTGTTTGTTGGAGGGATGGAGATTTAAACATACCTTCACTTCTTTCAGTGTGATCCGTTTAGAGACATCCTTTTCAAGTAACTTTGAGAGAAGGTCCTTCAAGGATGGACTTATGCAGTCGCGCCCTGGCACTGAGTCCAAGTAGCTTGGTTGCTTTCTTGGAATGATATTGAATAGCTCAAACTCTGTCTCTGCAATAAACGGGCAGCGGCCATAAATAAAGCAATATAATGTTACGCCGAGCGCCCAGATGTCGATAGCCTTGGTAATAGGGGGTCTGGGTGCATATCCTTGTCCAGTATTTGTGGAGAAGGTACCCGATGGAGTTGAGGGGTTGGTCCTCGGCGTAGGTGGAGAAAGAATAAAGGATGTTTGCGATGCAGAAGACAAGGCAGGTGACATTGCTGGGGAGAACTCGCCTAACGTCACAGAAGAAATAAGTCAGGACCCCCATCCGGTTCAACATTTCACAAATAGATATCATAATAATTAATAGAAAAAATCTTCAATATGACTTACTCGCATAGCATAGTTCAGGCGCGAAAAACGCTGGACTTCCCGCAGTCTTGGCCAGCTCCAGATCGTCACCCCATTGATGATTCTGAGGAACGCTCGAGAACTGTGGGTGTCCCGTTAATGTTGATGCAAGGGGCGAATGAGGAGCAGAGTGTCGGAAAAAACTCTCGAATGGGTTAGAGGCCGAATGGTGATGAAAGCCTTGCTCCACCATTGGCGCATTTTCCAGATCGCGCTCCAATGCATTCTTCTCACTAAAGTGAGATACTCCAAAGTCAGAGATCTTGACGGTCCCGTCGCCTGATAGCAAGAGGTTGGCTGGTTTGATGTCCCTATGGATAATGCCCTGCATGTGGACTAGGATTCAAGAAAAGTGCGCGCGTATTAATAAGTCATCCTCTACTACACGGACTACAATAATCATATGATCTTGAATTAACATACGATACTCCAAACCCAGGACCACATCGCGAAAGATTGCTCGTGCATCGTCCACGGGGAGGACAGGCTTGTCATCGGCATCTTTCCAACGAACCTCGCCGCCTTCCATGTATTCCAATACTATCAATTTAGAGATACATGCGCAATGGTTAGTGGTTAAACCCAAAGGGTGGACCGACGGTGTGGTTTTTTCTTTTTTTTCATTTTTTTTTCATGCGTGTCCTGTGCGGTTACCCAAGTATATTTTTCGTGCTGTGGGATCATCAATGACTTCGATCAGTCGAACAACGTTTGGATGGATACACTTTTTCATGATAGCAATCTCCCTACGGATCTTTTGCTCGTTTGAGATCTGTGCACGCCCAAGACGCTTCCGGGTGGTTTTATCCACAATCTTGATAGCCTGGAAATTGCAAGGAAAAAAGGAGAAATAGATAATTAGCACCCATTCGCGACAACAGAAAGCAAGGGGGTCGCGCACTTTCATGTCCCCCAGCACTTCACATGTCTCCCACCGCCCTTGTCCTTTCCCATCGCTTGGGTTCTTCCACCCCTTTTCAATCTCTCTCTCTCTGTCTCTGTCTCTGTCTCTGTCTCTGTAACTCTTCCCAACCTTGTGTTCTTTCGTGTCAACTTTAGACACCAGCACGGCAACTTACGCAAAGTTCGTCAGTTACAGTGTCGCGGCAGAGCTTCACCTTGCCATGAACACCTCTGCCGAGCTCCCGTACTACCATGTACTTGTTGATCATCTTGTTGCCAGTCATAGGATCATAGTCTTTCATCATCGTATGAGTCTCCTTGACAGGCTTGGGTGAGGGGGACGCAAACGACCTGTGGGGCGAGTTGCCGTAGCTGGATGGATTAGAGTTGGTTGGCGTTGTGTAACTTCGATAGTGCTGGTTCGGACGGGCCATTGTTGGGGTCGATGGTGTCGGAGCGTGAATAAAAGAGAATCGCGATGATGCCTTTGGTGCAGAGGTCGAGAGTTGAGGTGGAGAGGCGAGCTGATCTCTTCTTCGGGGGTCAATGCTATCGAATGATATCCGTCCATCATGAGGGTGTGACTCTGACGATGTCCTGCGACTATACGATGCTCTGGCTCCTTCTAATGATCGCCGCAAAGAAAAGAGGTCGGGAGAATGCTCGCCCTCAGTGGGGACCTGGGATGATGACTTTGGCCGCAGGTTCTTGAGACTCAGTCGCAGACCCGAGGTTCTGTTCTTTCTCGAGGAGACATTGGGGTCGCCTGGCGAGGTTGTACGGGAGCTCTGGTTGCTTTGCGCGGGCGAGATAGGGATATCGTGAATGGAATCCAGGTCCGAGAACGTCTCTTCGTAGTCGGTTGTGGAGGTGCTGGACGTCCTCCGTGTGGCTCGCATGTCGGTCGCGGTTGGGTTGTAGTTCGCGATAGGCGTTTGGCGATGTTGACGCGACGAGGGCGGTGTCTGTTGGGGGTCCTGCATACGTCTTTTAGACTCGACAGAAGACAACTAGCGTGGCTGAACAAAAGGATTCGTTGTTGTTTGTGGAGGGCATGATGAGTTTAGTCTGCATAAAAATAGATGCATTGCTTTTTCGGAAAAGAGGAGTTGCAGGAATGCAGTCAAGGGCAGACCATTGCAGATCTCTTTCCCCCCCCCCCCCCCCCCCCCCCCACCCCCCCCCCCCCCCTACCCCCCCCCCTCCCACCGGTGCCTGACTCGACGCCTGTGCTTTGGCGCAATGGTCGATGACTGTGTTGTGGAGCATGAACAACGAACAATGAAATAAAGGAGTGTTTACCGTGGCAGAAATGTATTGAATGCCCAGTTGAGGTCGATGAAGCCATGCAGCTGATGCAGTGCGTGGGAGGCGTGTAATCAGAGGCAGGGGAAGAGGAGGGAGGGAGGAGAGGGAGAGAGGAGAGGGCAGGAAGGCGATGGGTGGATGGAGGTGTCTAGGGTATGACTGTATGCATGGAAAGAAAAGAGATGGGAAGCGTGATGGGAATAGGCGAAATGGTGCACACAAAGAAAAAGGAAACTCTAAACGAAGACACGAATCTGCATTGTTTCAACAAGCATGCCGTACCGGTTATTTTTGTTTTTTTTTCACTCTTGCAATGATGATGATGGATGATGGATGATGGTGATGATGGGGATGATGTCCCGGTGGCCGTGTCGATCGCTTGCTGCATCGATCGTTGGTCGCTCAGTAAGTGGCCGACCGCTGCTGGCGTGGGGTGGAATTTTATTACGCAAAAGAGAACAACGACGAACCAGCGCCTGTCTCGCCATAGACCGCCATCGTCACTTTCCCGCCAGGTTCTCTCCCGCCTTATGGTTGGTCCCCCCAATATATCGCAATCAAACTCACGGCCGGATGCTAAACTTACACACTGGCCCAGGGCCCCCACGTCCCAGGTGCAGCCCCACTCCATCTGCATGTCCCCTGCATCCCAATTGCTCCGATCGATATGAAAAACGATCATGATAGACGAATGATGTTTGCCATCGTGCCATCGTAGGGCTGATCGCACCAATAAGACTTGGGAATCCACTGCAAGCACAACGTTCTGAAGCAGTCCGCAGACGCGCCCTGTACCGAACACACAGTTGAGACAAACAAGAATTACGCGACGACAATGCACATGTCTACACTTTGTCGTCGCTGCTACTGCTGCTGCTGTGTCGTCGCTGTATCCATGCGCATTCACGTCATCTTTCTCGGATCGCACTCGAGGAGTCGTGCTCCTTACAACGTAACTGCTCGCACTCAGTCCCGTTGGCTTCAGAATCTGCCGCTCTTTTTCTCCACCCCTCATGCCAATCTACACGAAAATTAAAAAAACTAACTATTGTACACATGTACACAGGTCGATGAGAATGACACACAGTGGGGGGCAGACCAATTCTGATATCCTTGTACCTCGTGTGCTGACATTACTGCATGCCATAGTTCTTGGGACGCCTACACTCTTGCCGCCACCTGAAGGTTAGAAAACTGGCATGCCAACCCCTGGGAGGATGCTCTCCTGCGCCCCCTGCTAAAGGTAATATCAACGGTGCGATCTCTGTAAAAGTCATGCTTCTCAAGGCCCTGTATCTGGAATATGACCTACAGGGTACTTTCCCACTAGGGTTCAGAGTAAAAAACCGGAACCAAGCATCTTGGACAAGGATGCAAAGCCTTCCCAAGTCATGTGCAGGTATGTAATAATTATGCGAGGGTTGCACCAACAAGTTGTTTGCACCATTGGGGAAGCACTTTCTTTTTGGTAAACCACTCGGAAGCCACCGCATTGTCTATTAAAAAAGTGATCGAGAATTCTTTTTATTAACAACACGCGACTGTTGTGATCTAACGCAATTGTATTAGAGCCTCAATTGATATACATTATTTTACATGCGGAATGAACAAGACAAATGAACAATGGACTGCTCCTGGTTTTGCCACGATAATGCTAGACAGCGTCTGCGCAGATCGCTTATTGTTCAATGAGCAAAGGGCAAACCTGTTGCAGGGCGTTAGTAGTAGATAACCCTTGCAGGAACATCGATCGACTCGGAGAGACCCTCCAGATGGTAGACCGGGCCTGACGAGAACAGGCCAACCGATTCTCCGCTGGAAACATCGCCCTACAAGATCTTGTCCAAGTCTGGCATTGCGAGTAGAGTCGCTTAAAACTGGAATATTGAAGATATTGATTTGCAAGTTGAAGATTGTTGTTCTAGATACATGATACATTAGCGTAATTGCATTCTTCTTGTTGTGGCACGTAGCATCATTAGCCTCTGCCCGTTGTATCGCTTGTGGTGTGAGTTGTGCGATAATAGTAGTCTCAGAGTACGACTCAACTCGTTGTTGAGCGGCATGGTGTTCATCATGTTTTTTGCGCCCTTCATTCTCCCTCATGAATGCTAGGACCAAGCCCGCTTTCTGTCAATTCTAAATGGATGAACGACTTGTACTTTGTGGGCACTGCGGCTGTAGCGATAGGACCCTGACCACGCCGTACTGTAACATGGCAATTAGGGAGAGTGGTGGGACAGGATGTAAACGACGAGAGCCCTGTTTTCGATGGGATGGATTGAAAAAAAAACTGATATGAGGAAGAGAAACACAGCGCTAGTCTTGACTTGCCATGTGCATGTGTCAGCACGCGTCCAGTAATCATCAATTTGCGATAACTCTATGATATTGCTGGCAGTATATGTCCATTGATCGCCAAGTGCCGAAGCGGTGTCTGCATTCGGAGGGTTATGGGATTCGTGGCCATCCCCTCAGTAGGCGTTAAATATAGGTTAATACGTGTGTACTGTACTTGTGATATTCCAAAATGCTCTCAGGAATGACAGCAACTTATTATATTAACCTTGTTCGTCTCCTGGCATGGGAGAAAGAGATGTGAGAAAGAGATGTGACAAGAGATGTGAGAAGGCTCCCTTCCTTCTTCCGCTGACTCTTTTCTAGCTTTCCCGATGGTGGGCCCTGTCTTGGCGCAAGACTAATATGCTAGTGCAAAAGAGGGGAGTGGTGAGCGGAAGCGGCCGTTGTATCATTAATACACGCAGGGGTTTGGGGGGGCTGCTTTGTTTCGGAGCCCTTGAATTTTTTTTTTCTTCGATTTACGAAATGGCTAGAGCTTTGGGTGCTCTTGCACTTGAGAATGACGAGATCCAATAGTCCACAGTTTGTCGGGGTCTGTCTACTGCCGATGCGGTGGCGCATATGAGCGACGGAGTAGGCCCTTCGATAGGAGGAGCACGGACAATATGCAAAGGCATAAAGGCATATTGGATGGGGTCGATGCACTGCGCCAGGCAGCACCGCATGTCTGAGTGCAATTTGGCGTATTTACCATTGTGCACCCAGCGCCGCCTAATGATCGCTCGTGGGTGTGCGGCTGTTCATTTAATTGCAAAGGCACTTACACACATTCACACACACTGTCTACACACACACACGCGGACAGGTGGTTTTTTTTGGGTTTTTTTATATTTTCACCCGCCG
The DNA here is from genome assembly GCA_025201705.1 of Dissophora ornata. Taxonomy (NCBI): domain Eukaryota; kingdom Fungi; phylum Mortierellomycota; class Mortierellomycetes; order Mortierellales; family Mortierellaceae; genus Dissophora; species Dissophora ornata. The sequence continues at coordinate 7,374 of MU617219.1, forward strand.
ACCCAACGGCGATTCCTTTTTTTTTAATAATGTAATACTGCAATAATGCACCACACATCCACACCCCTTTTCTCTTTTTCTCTCTCTCTCTCTCTCTTTCTCTCTCTCTTCTCTCTCCTCATCCAACCACCATTGCATTCAATCCCATTCCTTGGATTGCTCCTCTTGATTCTCGCCCTTGCGAGAACCCGATCCTGTGTTTTTATATTCATCGCCATTTGTCCTTCCCTCCGCAACAGCCAGGCGTACCTGTCTTGTACCTGTTTCACTCTACCGCGTCTCGTTCCTGAAAAAAAAAAAAAAAAACTACCTTAACCGCGATTCAGCTTTCGATTTGAATCCATTCACCACACGCCCATCATGTCCAACAACACCCTCTACCCTCCTCCCTCCCCCTCAAATAATACGCCTAGGCCAATGCAGGCAAATCAACAGTTTCAGCAGCAGCAGCAGCAGCAACAGTACCAACAGCCGCACCCGCAATACCAGCAACAGCAGCAGCAGCAGCAACACCAGCAATACCAGCAACACCAACAACACCAGCAACACCAGCAACACCAGCAGCAACAGCAGCAATACCAGCAACAACAGCGACAACAGCAGCAGCAGCTGAACCCGGCCGTCTGGTCACCCCAGGCATCGCCCACGCCAGAGTCGCCGTCGTCGTCCAACTCAATCAACTTCTCGGGCCAACAGCCTCTCCTGTCCCCTGCCAAGGATGCACACTCACCTCTTCGGCCCATCACACCAGTCAGGAACGCAAGCTTGCGTCGCCCGCCGTCCCAGAACGAGTCTCGCCACCAGCAACCCGCCAGCTCTCTAAATCAGACCTACAACAGCAACAGCAGCATTAGCACATCCGGCAGCAACATGCCCTATCAGCCCGAGACGGACGGTGGCAGCCCGAGCCAGAGCCCTGATCCACGCCAACCATATGTGTCCCACTCAAATGCATCCTCGCCTCTCAACTCAAACCAAATCCGGTCCCAGTCATCTACCCCTAGTAGCGGCTCGATGGGGGGTAGCCCCCATTCAAGCGGCTACTTTGAAGGCAAGCCAATGTCCCAAGGCGATTCCGGCTCTCACCTCACTGTAGCCTCGTCCCCAAATCTGCAACGGTCCAATAGCAAGGTGTCTACTCTCTTGCGCTCTCGCAGTCGATCAGGATCTTCCTCTCCTTCCTCTCCCCCTCAACACCCCCTGAGACGACAGACTTCCATCTTAAAAAACGGCTCTAAAGATGCACCTTATCTCTCAGGCGGCAAGAATCTTCACGGGTTGAACAACCTCGAGAGCTTGAGCCACACCTGGGAGCCTTCTAGCCCAAATCCAGCTTCCGGGACACCTACAGCAGCCTCACCGTCGCTTTCACAGTTTGGCTCGGCGTCCAACTTGAGAGCTCTGGCGGCAGCGGCCACACCGGCGTCGTCGGCGCCTCCGAGTCCGATGAAAAGCCAGGATTCGTTTGGTAGTACAGTTCTCTCGCCGGGCGAAGGACCTGGTTTGCATGGCGCAACAGCAGGGAGTGAATCTGCTCAAGCTGCTCAGGTGCGTGTGAGAGCCTTGTTTTGTGCATTATGAGCACAATGGCGGGGTCGCACACACTGGAGGTCCGCTCGCTGTTTCGATTCCTTTGCGACCGATTTTGCTCACAATTTGTTTTTCTTTTTTCCTTTTTCTTTTTTGTTTTCTCGTAACCGTCCATACAGCCACCATCGTCCCTGCAGTCCCTGCAGGAGCAAAAGGAGGAGGAGGAGACCACCCATGTTCTCAGCCGTGATTCAGGCAACTACAAGGTATGGTGAGCATAGAGTCGTCGAGCGCTTGGAATCAAACACATGGACAGTGCAGCAATTAACTCTTCTTATTTGGTGGCGTGGATATTTCCCACACAGGTCCCTGTTCCTGCCTCACCTGTGGTTTCACCTAGCATGGGACCGTCTCCAGCCAGCTCTGCGCACAATACATTCAACTTTTTAAACTCGGACCCAACGCTATCGCGATCTACCTCCAGGAGACGCCCAGCTCCCCCCACCCAACTGCAACCCAACCAGATTGCTACGCAGTCAGCTCTCTCTCCACAGGTCATGGCCTCGCCGGTATCACCCGGCCGCCGCTATCCAAATCACCGGTGGGATAACGCCCTCCCTTCTTTGAACACCGACCCCCAAGCTCAGGCGGGACCTGAGTATGAACACGGCCAAGGACAGGATCAACATGAGGATGGCGACTACGAGGATGAAGGCATCAACGACGACACAGATGGCGATGGCCTCTCTGGGACCGAGGATCAGGCCGAGCGCCGACGTCGTCGCGAGAGATCTCGTGACAGGGCTGGGGCCGATGGCGGCCCTTTCACTCCCACACGATCTGCACCCCAGCCCCCAAACGGTGGCGCTGCGATTCCAAAGACGCGTGAGGCTGAAATCGCCCACATCATGTACATCCAACAGCAACAGGCCTTGTTTTTGCAGGAAAAGGCCATGAACCCACCTCTAAAAACCAAGGGAAGCAACGGAAATCTGTCGGGTGGCAATTCTGATGGATCAAAACCCCGTCGAAAGCTGTCTCGTCATCGCAAGCAGATTTCGGTGATCAGTGAGCCCAAGCTAGTCTCGAGTACCAACCAAGTCAAGACCGTTCCCATTGTACGCCCTGCAGATCAGTCCGACAACGAAGATGCAGGAACAAAGTCCGAATACACTAGTGGAGGAGAGGGCATCAAGAAAACGGTCCGAAAAATGCGCCGTGCCGTCCGTCATGCAGCAAACGGCGTGTTCAATGACGACGATTCAGATCGCGAAGAGGCTCAGGGGTCCAAAAGCGACGCAGAAAAGAAGGGTGGATTGAAGCAGCTGAAGGCTCTGAAGAGTAAGCTTGCAAAGAAGCTGAATCGCCCAAGTCATGGTGGCGCTTCTCCAAGACAAGATGAGCAAGCTGGCGCGAACGAGAATAGGGAGAATGATGGCGGTCGTGGACCTGTCCAGTTCTTTTCAGAGGATAACCTTCGATCTAGATATCTTGCTCAGGAGCAGGAGGGTGGAAACAGCTTTGCTGCCATGGGTGCGTCGTTGCGGAGGAGCAACACCACCCGAGATGGCGGATCAACTTCCGGGTTCCATCGCCGAGGCGACCAAGATGATGGAGATAAGCAAGAGTACGAATCAGGCGATGAGGAGAAAACGAGTAAAGACGGCGAACCTATTTCTCCTGAGCAAGAAGATGACGAGGATACGGCTGCGAAGGCAAGGATGGCCAAATTCGGCAGCAGGACCTTTGACAAGGATGAGATGATGGAGGTAAAGGACGGTACAGGCGAGTCCTTCTTCCTCCCTCGCTGGGACTTTGATCCTAGAGCTGATGAGCTAGGATCCTCCAAGTCGGTGATCAGTGTCCAGTCCAGCAAAAAGTTGGAAAGGTCAGCCTCTAGCTCTACCATAACTTCCACCAAAATGGCCAAGCCTGCAACATCCATGGCTGAGCGCATGCAGGGTTCAGCAGTAGTGGAAGAGGAGACTACGGAAAGCGCAGAGTCCGCCACCAAACCAGAGGCTGATGGTACTACGGAATCTGCTCAGCCCAAGGAATCTTCAACCGAATTGACCGTGGATGACAAAGAGTCGGCAATTGCGGAGGATGACAATGAGTCTGGCTCCAAGAAACTCACTTGGGGAGAGAGTATTCTTGGTTCTTTATCGTCTGGTACGCAAGCAGATCAAGATGCACCAGAGGCTGAAGCACCGGGGCATGCCTCGGATGCCAGTGCTGCAGCATCGGCCTCCTCTTCGTCAGGACTAAACTCGCGAGCGTCCATGGTGAGCGAAGCTTCTTCGAACGTGTCTTCGGTGGGCGGTATTGTCGTGGCCCAGGTCCTGACACGCCAATCGTCCATGAGAAGGAACTTCAAGCGCAACGGTAGCGAGGACCAAAAGGTGGAGGAAGAGCACAACCAAGTCTCGAATGAATCCAAGACGGAGCCTAAAAGCCCCGCCTCTGGCGAAAATTCGTCCCCTCTCGGACTGGGGATCCTGCTTCCATCCCCCGAGACGGACACATTCCAGGGTCCCTTGGATGAGACGCGTCAGCAAGAGCCTCAGGCGGAAGAAAAACAGCTTCCCCCTCTTCCCCAGGAGGGTAAGTATTTAGCAGAAAGTCTTTTTTATATTCTTCGTTGAAATCATTGAGCAAAGTAGTAATCGTTTGTTATCTCTTGATCCAGTACGTCCCGAATCGACACCGTCAGACCCCAAGTCCCTGGGCTCTGTGACCGTGCGTCCACTCTCGCCCATCCGTCGCGCAACAGGCAGCTTGGGAAGATCTCCCTCGATGGCCAGCGTGTCTTCTTTCATGCCCGGCCCATCAACACCACCAGCGAGCACGAACACTTTGATTGGATCACCTCTGGAGGGCCATGAATTAGCGGCTGCGAAAGCTGGTGTTGAACGGGAACTCAGCATCAAGAAGGATGGACTCCGCAAGCTTTCCCTTGGTGCGTTCACCCTTCCACAGGCACCTACATCCCCCCTTCCCTCGCCTGCTCTCCCCGCGACTTTTCCAGTGGCACCCATTCCAGCCGTTCTCGCACGTCAAGGTTCCCATCTGACCGAGCGAGGATCGGTTCGATCCACATATGCGGACAGCATCTACGATTGTTACGATTATGACTCTGGGTCCGAATATGAGAACCAAGCGGGTGGCAACGGTTCTTCTCTGTCTCTACCAATCTCGAGACAGGGCTCACTCAACAGTTCGCGAGTCCCTGATTTGGATAGCAAAACCACGGTTGCCGGACTTTCGACAGTGGACGAGATTGAGGGACCCTCAACTGGCGAGGCTAACATTACAACAGCGACCGCAGTTCTGACCCTTGGGGAGGCTTCGACTGTGGCTTTATCTTTGAGCAGCGAGCTCGGCAAAGATAAGGAGGTGATTGCAACGGAAACATCTGCTCCGGAAATGGAGGCGCCTGTGATCCGTCTTCGAGGGGCAGCTAAGAAGGATGATTCCGTTGACTACAAGGAGGAGGAGCATCATATCCACTACGAGGATCTCCCCGCAGCTGTGGCTTACCGCATGTCGATGATGACGACTGTCCCTGTGGACCCTGTCGGAGTTGCAGCCTCGCTCTCGAGTACGTTCTCGAGTACACTCTCGATTCCCTCGCGCCCTCCTCGTCACCCTATGAGACAAAGCCGACATGGTTCAATCAACACGCTGAGCATCGGTGGTAGCAGTGACCTGACTTCGGATTCCTGGGCGTCAAACTCGGTCCGGAATACGCGCGACGATCTTTCGGGATGGGGGGATGCAGACGACGATCTCGAGAGTCGAGATGGTCGTGATATTGCTCCTCTTCGCCGAGAGGACAGCGCCGCATCTTCAGGGTCACGCCAAAGTCGCGGTGGCCGTAGCGAAAGAACAATGTCAATGATGACGGACAAGAGTCGTCTTAGCAATGCGCAGAGTGAGGATGGGATGCTGAGGAGACGTGGCTCAGAGGCTTCTTCGTCCTCGGTCCGATTTCCAAGGAACGAGAACTCTGCACTTACTCCCGCGGAGGTGATACGCAAGCAGTGGCACAGTGAGCGGAAGCGCGAGACCTGGGGATCGATTCAGTCATCATCTTCGGATGACGCCACGTCGTCGTCCTCGTCGCGATCATCGCATTTTTACTTTAATGGGCGTTCACCTTCCCCTTCGCCAACCGAGGAGGCGTTTTAATGATTTTTTAAGAAAAAAAAAAAAGAAAAAAAGGAAAACGACAATACGAGAGGCGAGGTGTGAGATTTCACCATTCACCCCTTCGAACACGCACTCTCGAACAAAAAAAAAAAAAAAAAAAAAAAAAAAAAAAAAAAAAAGAAAGAAACGAGCACAGAGTAACCTTGAACATTTTCATTTTTATTTCGCATTCACAAGAAAAGCAACGCATACAATACATGATCAATCATTTCCCATTCCTTAGACTCCTAATATAAAAAATAAAGACAACTTCCTTTTCACGACACAACCCCGATTAATAATAAAAAAAACAAAAAAAAAAACAACGGGAACAACACAGAAGAAGAAAAAAAAAAAAAGACGAACAAAATATACAGCAGCAGCTATCGTCGCTCGTTGACTCGGAAATGGAGCCAGATAAATCCGATCAAGAAAAAGGCACCTGCCATAATACCCAGGCTCTGAACATCCTTCCAATATGCGTTAGTCCTGAATCCGAACGTGGTCAAGATGACAGATCCAGGTACCTAAGTTTGTCATAGAGATGCGCGAGAGGATTTAGAACAGAGTATCGGCAGCGAGCAAACAAAAATAAAAAGAAGACATGAAACTTACGTCGATCGACAGACCGTACTCCTTCTGGATCAAATGCAAGTATGCAATCTCATTGACTAACAGCGCCTCGAATGCATAGTTAAAGAACGACAGCTTCTGGAGCCATGCGAGGTTCGTAGGGATGGAATCTATTTTGTTCAAAGAAAAAAAAACACGAGGACTATTAGCGATATAATTTGAGAACAAAGGGAAGCCATTCAACCAGTTCCTTTTTTTGCAAAAGTGCGAGAGAGAGCGAGAGAGAGAGAGGAGGGTAGCAGTCTTACCCTTGTTCAAAAAGAGTCCACCAAAGAGCATGGAAAAGAGCATGACCAAGCTACTCATCAAGTTTGCGACGCCGACCTCTTCAAACATGATTCCGATCATCAAGCAGACGCCCGCTGCTGTAAAGTTGAACAGCACCAACACCAAAAAGAACTTTCCAAACTCGGTCCAACCCTCGATCAATCCCACCATATTGTAGACCACCAATCCCATCAGCATCGGAGGAATCACCCGCAAGGGTACAATGTCAAACAGTACCTTGGACAAGTAATAAGTCCAAGGCGCGTAATATCCATTAGCGCGTTCACGCACAAACAAAATACGCTCCTGTGCAAACGAGGGTAAGATCGACAGACATGAGAATCCGAAAAGAGCGCACATGAAAAAGAACACACCCATCCGGTTCTGGAATCCGGGGATATCATTCGTGACCTTGTAGAACAAAGCACCACACAGGAGACCCAAGAAGATTGACATGCAGTAATGAGCAAACATCAACATCGGGTCCCGATAAATGTTTTTCAGAGTTCGGTCTGCCAAGATTGTGAACTGACTCCACCACGAGGCACGACGATATGTTGACACTGCCTTGCCAGAACTGATGATGCTACCATGGACCGATCCAGGCGCGCCATTATCCATTCCGCCGCGTGCTTCCTGAACAGAAGAATCAATCTGTTGCTCCACGTCCAAAAGAACATCACTCTGCTTAAACCCATCCACCAGGGATTGGAGATGAGCTCCATCGGTACTGAGATCATCCTCATCTGACGGTGCTCTGCGGGTACCACTATCGCTGGTACTAGATGAAATAGGGTCGATTCCTATGGCTGTGTCACCTCTAGGTCTAGAGTAATCTCCGTTGTTGTTGTTAAAATCGTTGGCTCTTGGACTGTCCTGCTCTCGTGAAGCCAACTCGTCCTCCCACTGAAGCGAATCGTTAATGATGCTCGGAGCTCGCGTGAACCTAGTAGTGGGAATCGGGGGCTCCACGCCGAAAGATTGATCATCTCCCTCGTCTTCATCCACAGCATCATGTCCTCCCTCGGTGTCATCGTTGGCGCTGCTGGCAGATTTTGGCGCTTTTCCTGTGTACATGGTCAGATCAAGCATGTAATCTGCCATATTATAACCTTCGGGACAAACATGACCCAAACTCCTGAAATGACCATTCAAGCCCCTAGTCTCTCCAGAGTAGACAAGTTGACCCTTGGCCATCAAAACTAGCTGATCAAACATTGCGAAAATGTTGCTTCGAGGTTGGTGGATCGTGCAGACAACGGTGCGGTGATAAGTTCTCGCAAGCGTGACTAGACACTCCACCACGTTGTAGGCATTGTACGAATCCAGTCCTGAAGTGGGCTCGTCCAAGAACAGGATAGAGGGTGAGGTGACGAGCTCACACGCAATCGACACTCGACGCTTCTCTCCTCCAGAGATTGATCGTTGACCACTGGCACCAATCTTCATATCCTTAATGCTCAGGATACCTAGCTCTGACATGGTCTCCAGTACACGGAACCGCTTTGCTTCAAAGGACATGGCGCGGGGTAAACGGAGCAAGGCCGAGTATAAGATCGTCTCGTACACTGTAAGTGTGGACATGAGTGTATCCTCTTGATCGACATATCTAACACACACAAAAAAAAGGCATCAACACCAAGTCAGAAAATAGAGCCGCTGTTTGGGGGCAAAAATGCATGCATGCATGAGCGCAAAATAGTTTCCTAGCGTTACCCAACCACCTGCTTGTATTCCTGACTAGACACTGTTCGTCCGTTCACATAGATGTTTCCACGAACAATGCCAGACTTGTGGCGCCTTGCCAAGATATCCAGCAAACTGGTCTTTCCAGCACCACTACCTCCCATGATCGCCATCAATTGTCCGGGCTTGACAATACCGCTGACCTGCATGACTACCTCTTTACTTCCAACAGTGTATCCCATGTCCTTAAACATTAGCGTTGCAGGAATATGCTCTGCCATAAGTTTCGTTGCCTCGTCATCTGGCAATGCGATATATCCTTCGCTGGACGATCCTGATTTCTTTGCCAAATACCAAACTGCGATGCCGAGGCCTAAGAGGAACGCAAAGACTCCGACTATGGACAAGATGATGCTCAGTGTGTTGTCTGGGCGAGGGGGCCGTTCGAATCCTGGGACTTGTGTATAATGCAAGCACTCTCCACTGTGGCACTGGAGATAGATGGCTGGGTCTCCGAACAAATCAGAGATGACACCATTCATCTCCGGTTCTGAAGGGAGGGGAATAATCGGAAGCCCACTGACGTTAGATCATGATCGCGTTCTAAACAAGCAAGAAGTATGTCTGCCGCCTTGCAGTTCTGGTTCTTACCCTGGAATGTGCATTTGTTGTCCTCGGTGCAAACAAAATCAGCGGGTCCCTTGACCTCGTCCGCCAAAAAGTCATCAAGATCTGTTTGTTAAATGACAGCAACAACAAGGGAGAGTCAAACGACTGTTTCCGCATAGGTTTCCATTCCCGCTAATCATTGCGCATGTTCAAAATGCAGAGAGTTGATAGAGACACATACTGACGCCGCCGTCCTGTCCACAGAGCATCCTTTCGGGGATGCAGGCGCATGTAATGTTCTGGCATTTGTAAGTTGTGATAACATCATCGTACTTGACATCTAATGTCCGCAATTTTGAATGGCAATCTTGATGTTAGCCTTGTGTCTTCGCCCGTCCAAGCGTGCCCCAACCAATGAGTCGATCCGTTCGTCTGCAGCTATCGTGTTGTTACCTTGAGCAAAACTACAGTTATCGAGATGGCAGTAAAAGGACTCTACTTGCGCAACCCAAACTATAAGAAAAACAGATGTCCGGGGGTCAGCACTCAATGACAAAATAAAAAAAAACAAGAGCCTTGAACCGAGTTTGCACCACTCTGTAAGTTCTTCGCTTTTTCGCCTTACACTGGAAATCGCAGGTCGCATTCTGCTGGTTACAGGAAAAGGTAATTGCTGGGGGTTGATCTGGTCCAAGAGCTTCCACGATCATTTTGTCTACAAAGGGGGGGCATAATAAAAAAAAATGTCAATTCGATTCCTTTTTTTTTCTTTGGAAAGGTCTGTGTCATAGTGTCTCTGCATCGTAGTTGGCTCCAGGAAGATCTATCCGGGTCTGGATACAGCGTGTCTCCCGTCCTGTGCACTGGTTTAACTACTCGCCAACAAGATCTGATTCCCGCCTGCTTCTTAGTTGTCCAGCTCGGCTGATCATTGTCGTGATCGCAGTTTGGAAGTCCATTTTATCCCTTCCTTTTTTTGATGACACAATTTCACAGAGAGAGAGAAATCATCTCTGTCCAGTCTGCCTCCTTTTCTTGACTTACTGGTGACATCGCATTGCTGAAAGCTCTCGTAGACAGTGTATCCACCCTTGTAGCAGGTTCCATTCCTGCCTGTAGGCACCAATGCGTCGCAGACATGGTCTGCCTCGCAAACTAAAATAGCGGGTCAAAAATAATAAAACAAAAAAAAAAAAAGTCAGGGGAGGGGCAACAGGAATTTTTTTTCAAGAGTCGAAAATCGTGGGAATTGCGGTTCTTTCTTTTTTTTTGTTGTTGTTGTTGTTGTTGTTGTTGTTATTTGTTTGATTAGTCGACTTTTACCGTTGCAATTGATGCCAGACCAGCCGTCTTTGCACTCGCAGGTTGGTTCGTTTCCACGCCAAGGTCGGTCTTTTCCATCGGCAAGACTTCCGCAGACTTTTTTTTATATATGTATACGTTTGTATGATAAAAAGTTAACGCACCAATTAGTTTTTGAGTTCAAGATGTCTTGCAATTCGGAGGAACCATCGTGATCAGTTCAGGGCTTTGTTTTTTTTTTTTTAATTCGACGCTGTTGTTGTTCAGGGGGAGGGGGGATATCTCAAAAACAAAAAAGATTGTCGAACAAAACACCATGATTGATAACGACTTCTTTTAGCCGTTGAAGCGGTAGAGGGGGTGTGCGTTTGGTATGTCGTGGACAAGACACACACACGACAACCCCCCCACACACACACATACACACATATGTTCGCACGCCATTTCAACCAACTGAATAGGGGACGTATTTTTTTCGCAACCAGCGTTCCAGAGAGAGAGAAAAGATGTCTATGCAAAAAAAAAAACGTACCTGGCTCAGCACAATTGTCACCAGCGAACCCAGGGGGACATGTACACCGGCCATCATACCCGTTGCAGGGTGCAAAGTGTGTGCAAGGGAACGCGTTCAGCTCACAATTGAAGCAAGGGGGACAGTCCTCCTCCGCCCTGGGAGGTGCTGTCAGGAACGGGTTCGCCAGGGTCATGGCACCAGGAGGAAGCATCATATCATTGCTAGTGGGGTCGAGAATGCGCATGGATGCTTCTCCCGTAATGGATTCGCCTACTGCCGCCCATGCAGACTTTGTGATGGCGAGCATTGCCATTGGCAAAAGCCATGAATGCCTCATGGTTTCCTTTCGTATTATTTTCTATTGTATTATTTTTGCTCAAGGAAGGGGTGGGAGGGTATTATATCCAAGAGGGTGATAGAATGGAAGGAGGACGAGAGCAAGTAGGGCGTAGTGCACAGCACAGGACAGTATGGAAAGTGAGAGGTGTGTGAGGAGAAAAGAAGGTGAAAAAAAAAAAGGCAGATAAAAGCTGTAGAAGATATCGCAGGGACGTACCCAGCAAGCAATTGGCACTGCCCCTTTGCTGCCGCAAGATTCTCTGCTCGTGACACTGCTTCACCAAACGGCTTAAAATGAAGCTGTCGGTCTCCAGGGGGGGGG
>MU617220.1:0-18733 GCA_025201705.1 Dissophora ornata
CAGGAATACAGATGTGTACTATTGTAGAGTATCCCACTAGCAGAGTTGTAGCGAGCTTTTCTTCTCATCGGCGATTTTTTTTTTTTTTATCGGCCGTCTTGGGCTCAGTCTTTATTTTATTCTCGTGCATGTTTGTCCAGCCAGCCAGTGGTTTTTTTTCTATTTCACACATCACCCCAACAGCCAACCGGGTTACTCCTGTGCTCTGCGCCAGGCGAATTATCAAAACAGTAGTGCTTTTGTTTTTTGTTTTTTTTGCTCTCGTGTTTTTTTGTTTTTTTGTTTTTTGTTCCGCACAGACTATGACCAAAACATGAAAAAACGCCACACGGCGTACCAGATCAATTACTCTTGTTTTTCTTTGTCCAACAAACAGCTGCCTTTGCCACAGCTGCCACCTGCTGCCACAGGGCTTGCCTCAAACCTCATGCTAACATATGGCTACCATAGCGCGCGCGGTAGCAGCAAAAGCTGTGCACTTGTACACAAAATAAAAAAAAACCCCCCCTCCCCCCCAGCATACTTTTGACTTTTTTTGGTGGCTGGAACAGGAACATGGTTTTAACGCTCAGTGCTTCGCTCGACCTGAACCTTTTTTTTTTCCCTTCTTAGAAACGCGTCCATCCTCGGGAACTGCTTCAGGTGCTCTTTGTTATCGCTATATCTCCATACTCAACTGGTTCTAACAAAAACGGGTCATCCCTCGGATGGGAAAACATAAAAAAATAGGTGAAACCACCCAACACCAACAGGTTTGTAAATCCCGAGGGTTTTTTTGTCGCTTTTCTTCGCTCGGTCGCTTGATGATTTCGTTATTGAACAGAGCAGTGCATGGAGATATGAGTGCGAGAGAGAGTGAAGGGGTGGGCGACAATGTTCACAAAGTCTTGTTGTCTAGGAGAGGACCTTTTTTTTTGAGCCAAGATGGGTAACACCGCGGTGGTTTTTGCCTTTTTGATCTCACCCTGCAGTGCACAACATGGACACTAGCGCCGTTCTGTTTGCTGCTGTGTGATATGTATTTCATGCATCCTGTCATAAGACTACACGAACGAAACGAGTGGTAAAGAGAGCAAAGGACCCTCTCTTTCCCCCTCCTTGGTATATTTCTTTTGTATATATCAGCGCCCACCTGTTTTTCCTCCCTCTTTTCACCTTTCTTTCTTTCCTTTCCCTCCGCCCCTTTCTCTCTCAGCTGCCTACAATTTCAATTTTTCATTTCATCGTCATCAAAAAAAAAAAAAGAAAAGAATCATCATCATGCTGAAGAAAATACTCGGTCAGGGCAAGAAGCCCAAGCGTCTGAGCATTCACATCGAAACCCCGGGGCCATCACACCCTCAGATGCTCACACAACAACAAGAAGGAGAAAAAGAAGCACTGACAATCATCAGAGGAACCAAAGAACGACCGGGGTTTGTACAGGCCATTGTTACTCTGGAATTGGACCACGATACCCCTGGTGATGAGGTCGAGATTGTCTTCAAGGCAGTTGTCGGGTCTAGGATTCCAGGTACTGCACCGCCAGTTAGGAGATGAGACGAAGCGCGAGAAACAAAAACGAGAAACCCCGCCCCCCCCCCTTGTCAGGGTGTGCGGGTGTGCTTCGCCTCTCACTTTGATTTTTTTTTTTTCAGCGTACTCACACTCACCGTTTTTTTTAATACAAATAGTAAAGGGCGGAAATGCAATGTTCACAATGTCAGTCTCGGAGCAAGTCCTCCAAAAGAAACGCTGGATCCTCCCCGTGAACAAACCAACACCGCACCTCATCCAAGCCGGAACTTACACCCACCAAGTCTTTGCCATCATCGAACCCTCCTGGCCTTCCTCCACCACCACCGCCGCCGCTTCCGCCGCCGCCAGTTCCAATAACAACCCCTCCGAGGGGTTTGTCCAGTACTCCTTTCAAGCCCAAATCTTGAAAATGGGTCTCACAAAGATATTGCTTCCAGTCCTCACCACCTCCAAAGAGTTCCAAGTACTCAATTACGAACAACCTCTCAGATCCGGTCTCTCACCCTCTTCGACCCCTCATTCTGTCATGATGGTCAGCTCCAAAAAGAACCTTCCTATCGAGATTGCGGTCCCGTCCGACAAATTGATGTTTGGTCAGAATGTACCTGTTACAATCCATGTGCATCCATTTCAGGAAGGATCGGCGTTTGAGGGTCAAGAGGTCGTGATTATGGAGACACGGTTCGGGATTCAGGAGACAAGACATGCTAGGTCATTGAACCCGATTATCAAAGACAAGTGGATCAAGGAATCAGTAGAGATGACGGTCCCGGGGACCTCGATGGGTAGTTGGCCACAGAGTCGGAATGGATGGAAACGGACTGTAAAGGTGATGATGCCCAAGTCTGGACTTGAACCGCTTTCAACAGAAAAACCACGGCCGAGGTCAGGACTTGGACAGAAACTCGGACTGGGACCTGGACAAGGGCCCGGACTGGGGTTTGTAGTAGGACAAGGAGTAAAGTCGTCGTCGTCGTCGTCGTCGGGACCATTGTTGATGGCGAGTCTGAGGTCCAAGTACTATGATGTTACACACCAGCTAGTGATTGCTCTGAAGGTACGGACAAGCGGCGAGAAGGACAAGCAGGCAGAGGACGTTGAGATCCGACGTAAGTACAACATTTTTCGTTTTTTTGAGCCGGCTCAAAAAAGATGCTGCATTGTTTCTGAATCTTGTTTGCTGTTGTTTGTTGTTGTTGTTGTTGTTGTTGTTGTTGTTGTGATGATGTGTACACTGTAGAACAAAAGAGAGATGTTTGGTGCTAGCATTGAGCATGTACGCCGCTGAGTTTTCTAACACGCCCCCATTATTATTATTTTTTGTTTTTCCGTATGTTTGTTGCGTGCCATGTATACTATTTTTTTTGTACTTGTACGCCAACAGTCGACTTCCAGATTATACACCCGATGCCCGAAGGACTGGACACGTCGGCAGAGTACCATGCAGTGGCCGCGTTTTCGTTCGAGAGCGACGAAATACCAATATTCTTTGACCAGATGGACGCACGCACGGAGGCCGCCAGCAGAAGCTCTCCGATTCTACTTCGAATGTAAAAGTAGAAAAGAAAAAAAATAGCTGTGTATCAATAAAAAAAAAAAAAAAAAACGGGTGGACCGTTCTTGAAGTGAAGGGAAAAAAAACATGCTCCCCGTGCTTTGTATTGATTCTTGTACATGTACAAAGCACATTGACGTCCCAATAAAATCCTTCTCTTTCAGTTTTGCGTAACTAAAAGCACGCGAACTTGCTCTTGCGTGCCATGAGCTTTCCCTCCCCCCATCCTCGCTTTCACGCTCGGCCCTTGTCTCCACCGCATTCTCTCTCTCCTTTCTCTCACGATCAACAATTCCCTCTAGGCTTGCTGGATAAGACTCGATCTGGTCTGGGATCAGACATTGCTTACTTGTTGCTATTGCCAATCGAACGATACAAAGACAAAGGGGCACATCATACAAGGATTTCAGAAGTGCAGCCGGGCCTTCTCCTGCGCGACAACGTTGGAGGCACTCAAGATTGGAACCGAGGTCGCTGTTGGAACACAAGTCCTGTTGGAGCATGCGGGCGAGATCTTTGGGGTTTAATACTAGTACTTCTGTGGGGTCCTAGCACTGAATGGTGACTGCAGGAAGAGGTTACTCTGGCGAAGGCAATGGTGGACTGGACAGCTATAGTAGAAAGTGAGTGATCGCAACTGTAGCCTCCGATCCCGAGGCCAGTATACAGGAATCTATTGACGATGAAGACCAACTGCTGCTGCATCGTCAGTACCAGCCAGCTACAACAACATCATCAACAATAGCATTTTAATCCAGGTAACCCGTGGGGTGTTTCTTCATCGTCAAGATCACCGTTGGTTGCGTCAAAGCCAAGTTCAGCAAGTATTCCAATCGGCCTGCGATATCAATGAAGAAACGGAGTTGGCGTACAAGAGTTGGAGTAAGTACATTGGAACCGCCGCACATACACTATTCGCTGTTGTCTATAGAGGCTTATGAACACATGAGTACACAGAGTTCTGTTTAGGCTATCATCCGCTCTGTATATGTGGCAGTAACTGAAGCCCATGATACGAGGCGCGACGGAAGCGTTCTCCAAAGTCCCGATTGGCCTTCGTAACAGCATTGACTCTGACCAGCCGTTTTAGACGAGGGAAAATACAACAATGATGATTTACCATGGGTCTTGTCACTCATGGTCTTCAAGAAACGTTTGTCGCATATCAAAGATTGAAAAGTGTTTGGGTTCTACGAGTTCTGCGAGTTCTGACCAAGCAGTCAAAAGACGTCTAACTACGGAGATAGCTTAAACATACTACTACTACGTGTTCACAGCGCCATTGCTTGCGCACTTACACGTTATTCCAACGCATGAACTGGTGACGATTGGTATTTTCTGCTCCATCGCGGTATCCTGAGTAGCGGAACAGTGGTCATTGAGTTAGAGCGGCACTTGGTCATTTACAAGTTTCTTCACTTTTTGATCCGCAAACGCATCTGAATGCTAGATTAACTACACCTATCCTATGTCCCGCCTCTGCCCGGGTGTCCCTGTGAAGTAGAGTGAATTCCGCCACTCAATAAAACAGAAGCACGCTGAACTCGGATCAACAATATCGACTTTAATGTGGTAAAATACTTGGCGTGTAGCGCTTTCACAACTTTAGTGGATGCCAACGACTACGCAGGATGTATATTGTTGACTATGGAATGTGCTGTTAAGAGCCAAGACGACACAGCCAGTTTATATTCGTGAGGATACGGGTCGTTTGTATGCAGAAAGTATAGGCACTTTTCAGCAGCATACAAGTCACATTTCCTCGCGGATTTCGATACCCTCAATCCGATCAAGGATTATGATACGATAAATCTGAAGCCTGCAGAACTCTATAACTCAGAGCATCAGCGATCGCATCGCGTAGTGTGTTACTTTGACACCAAAAGCATACATCCTAGCACCATGGCGCCCTTGCACGCATCGACATGCCTCCAACAACCGACAACCTTTGTGAATGCATCAATCCACTGATATCCTACGCGCGCTTCTCCCTTCCAATCCTCACACTCCCATAAATTTCTTTTACTCGCAATAACAATGTGATGTGTAGTCCTGACACTGCCACACCTCGCCCTCGTTAAAAAAACACGAGGCAGAGACGATATCTATCTTCAAGAGGCAGAGACGATATCTATCTTCAAGGCGCAGTGACTTTTTTTCCGTGTTTACGAATATGGACCGGGTTATCGCTTTCCTTCAGCCTTTTCTCTCACCCGTTCCTGGAAAACACTTTTCTTTTATAAAAAAATATAAAAAACTCCCCCTTTCCCAGAAGAGCTCCCGACATCTACACCAGAATATGACAGAAGTTGAGCTCCAAGAACATCCCCAGATGTTCCGCGCTGTCTGTAAGGATAACATATCGGCGGTCTCAACTCCACTGTCGAACACAGTCAGCATTCAGCCCACTCTAGACATAACTACAGGGGAATATGTCATTCTTTGGCACGACGTCTTGAAGGTTTTCAAGGATGCTGACCGCATACTAAACGGAGGCATGACGGTTCCCTTCCTTATGGACAACAACTCCAAATGGTAATTTCACGATTGACCAAGAATTGCTCTTGCTGTATTGCAGATGTAAGAACACACCGCTAAACACATCAACGTACCAACAATCTCTACCAATGACTAAAATATAGTCTTAATCCGCTTCGAATCCAGACTTTTCCAGGCGTTGTCCTTGATGTTGTCCTTGGAACCCCCAGAGGTGACCTTAGCCTCGAGTATGAAAATACTTCAGACACTTCAGATCTTTCTTCAATGATGTCGTCCATTACTCTGGATAGCCCACAATTTTCACCAACCACACAATCTAGCGGGAGTATTACATTCACAAACATCAAACAGAAGTATTTGAAAGCTGCCAACCAAGGACATGCCAATGCCCAGAACAAGTTAGGCATCATGTATGAGAATGGCGATGGCGTTCCACCGGACTATTCCAAGGCCATGAAATGGTATTGGAAGGCCGCCAAACAACGACACGTCGGAGCCCAGAAAAACCTAGGTGCCATGTACGACGTTGGCAAGGGAATTCCACAGAACTATTCCAAGGCCATGAGGTGGTATCGGAGAGCCGCTATCCAAAAAAACGCCCATGCCCAGTGTCGCTTAGGCTCCATGTATGAGAATGGCTGCGGAGTTCGACAGGACTATTCCAAGGCCAAAGAGTGGTATTTGGAAGCCGCCTACCAAGGAGACGCGGATGCCCAGTGCGGCCTGGGTTCCATGTATGGGAATGGCCATGGAGTTCCACAGGACTATTTCGAGGCCAGGGAGTGGTATCTGAAGGCCGCCAACCAAGGAGACGCGGTTGCCCAGTGCAACCTAGGCACCTTGTACGACAATGGCCATGGAGGTCCACGGGACTATTTCGAGGCCTGGAAGTGGTATCTGAAGGCCGCCAAGCAAGGAGACGCGGTTGCCCAGTGCAACCTAGGTATCATGTATGACAATGGCTATGGCGTTCCACGGGACTATTTCGTGGCCAGGGAGTGGTATTTAGAAGCTGCCAACCTAGGAAACGCCGATGCCCAGTTCAACCTAGGTATCATGTATGAGAAGGGCCATGGCGTTCTACGGAGCTATTACAAGGCCATAGAATGGTATTCGAGGGCCAATGTCCAAGGACACGGCGATGCCAATTACCGCGCAGTTTCATGTATGAGAATGGTAGATGAGCTCCACATGACTGTTTCGGGACCAGGGAGTGGTATCTCAAGGCCGCCGACCTAGGACACGTCACAGCTATGAACAGCCTAGATATCATGTACGACAATGTCGAGGACGTTCCACATTCCAAGGCCATAGGGCGGTATCTGAAGGCCGCTAACCAATGAGACGTCGATGCCCAGTGCAGCCTAGGCTCAATGTATGAGAATGACAAGGGAGTTCCACAGGACTATTCCAAGACCATAGAGAGGTATCTGAAGGCCGCAAACCAGGGACATGTCAAAGCCCAGAACAGCCTTGGCGGAATGTACAAGAATGGAAAGAAGGGTGTTCCACAGAATGGTTCTCAGGCTATAGAGTGGTGGAAGAAAGCAGCTGAACAGGGGAATACTGAAGCGTTGTACGAGCTCGGGGCCACGTAGCAAGATAGCGAGTGTTCTACCAACGTAGTTGTGGTAGACTATTGGCAAATTCCTCAAATGTCCGTTAATGTCGTGGTATATAGAATTACTGATTACAGCTCACGATTACTTTTAGTTGTTTTCTATTGACTGCACTTGGGTTAAATAAAATAAAATTCGCCAGGTGCACGCTTTCAGTTTTTGCGTTACTAAAAGCACGCAAACTTGCTCTTGCGCGCCATGAGCTCCCCATACTCGCTTACACTATTGGTCTTATCTCTACCACTTCCTCCCTCTCCTTTTGCTCACTCCCAACAATTCCCTCTCGGCTTGTTGGATAAGGCTCGACCCGGCCCTTGGTGTACCTGGGGCCAGACATTGCTGACTTGATGATATTGCCAATCGAATAATGCAAATGAGAGGGGCACATCATCCAACGACCTCAGAAGCGCGGTTGGGCCTTCTCCCGCGCCACAATGTTGGAGGTACTCAAGATTGGAAACAAGCTTGGCGTTGGAAAACAAATCCTGTTGGAGCATGAAGGCGAGATCTTTGGGGTCTAGCTCTGCTGCAGTGTACTAGCACTGGAATGGACTGCAGGCATGGAGTCAGAGACTACTCTTGTGAAGGCGATGATGGACTGGGCAGCTATAGTTGAAAATGAGTGGTCGCAACTATGGCATCTGAGGCCGAGGTCGGAGTGCAGGAATTTATTGACGACGAAGAATGCAGATGTCGTCAAAAACAAAATCACGATACAGCCTGTTGTCAAGAACCCGCACTTCCCCACCATTATCAGTTGCTTCAACAGGACAGATGGTCTCAGGGGATTCTACAGAGGCACGCTATATTCTGTCAACCAGAGACGACTTCACAACTCTGTAATTTCATGTCGAGACATTTTGTGTGTTAAACACCAACTACTGCTGCATCTTCAGAACCAACAGCAACAGCAAAAGGTATCAGCAAAAACAGCAGTTCAATCCAGGTAAATCGTCCGGCATATCTTAGTTGTCAAGACTATCGTCGGCTGCACTGACAATTAAATATGGTCAGAAAGTACGCTAATCAGCCTGCGGATATCACAGAAGGAATGGAGTTGGCGAAACAAGAGACCGAGAAAGAACATTGGTGTCGCCGCACATGCAATATTTGCTGTTGCCCATGGAGGTTTATGAATGCATGGGTGCGCAGGGTTCTATCAGGGCTGTCATCCGCACTACAGCTGCAACCGTAACTGTGGCCCATGATAGGCGCATCGAAAGCGTTCTCCAAAGTCTTGATTGGTCTTCGCAACAGCATTAACCCTGACAAACCGTTGTAGATGAGGGACAAATACAAGAAGCAGTGGCGGTACTGTAGTTTTCGATTATAAGACCCTCAAAGACCATTGATATCCTTCTAATAAAGCGCCTGTTTTATAGGTAGCATATACATGCCAACGAGGATGTATTATGGGTTTAGTCACTCGTGGTCTTCAAGAAACGCTAGTTGCTTATCAAAACTACAAAAGTGCTTAGGTTCTGCGAGTTCTGACCAAGCATTCAAAAGACGTCTAACTACGGAGATAGCTCAAATATACTACTACTACGTGTTCACAGCGCCATTGTTTGCGCACTAGACGTTAATCCAACGCATGAACTGGCGACGATTGGTATTTTCTGCTCCATCGCGGTATCCTGAGTAGCAGAACAGTGGTCATTAAGTTAGAGCAGCACTTGGTCATTGACAAGTTTCTTCACTTTTTGATCCGCAAATGTATCTAAATGCCTGATTAACAACACTTGTACTATGTCCCGCCTCTGCCCGGGTGTCCCTGTGAAGTAGAGTAATTCAACCACCCACTAAAACAGAAACACGCTGAACTCGGATCAACAATATCGATTATATATGTGGCATAATACTTGGCGTGTCGCGCTCTCACAACTTCAGTGGATGCAGCACTTGCGCAAGGGCTACGACGGATGTATATTGTTGACTATGGAATGTGCGGTTAAGGACCAAGATGACACAAACAGTATATCTTCGTGGGGGTACTGATCGTTTGTATGCAGAAAGTATAGGCACTTTTTAACAGCATACAAGTCACATTTCCTCGAGGATTCTGTTGAGCAGCGCGTCCTAAACTTTCTCAATGGGATCAAAGATTATGATACGATAAATCTGAAGCCCGCAGAACTCTATAGCTCAGAGCATCAGAGATCGCATCTCGTCATGTGTTGCTTTGACACCAAATGCAAACATCCTAGCACCATGGCGCCCTTGCGCGCTTCAACATGCCTCCAATAACCGACAACCTTTGTGAATGTATCAATCCACTAATATCCTACGCGCGCTTCTCCAATCCTCACATCCCCAAAAATTTCTTTTACGCTCAATAATAATGTGATGTGTAGTCACACCTACCTCGCCCTCGCCGTCGGTAAAAAAAAAAACATTTTGACGACCCCCTCGTCCTATGGAGCTCGCCGACCATTCAAGCCATTGCTCCCCACACCAACTCCCGACACGGATGGTGCTTCGGGGGATAATGAAAGGAACGTCTTTTCACACATGCGCGCAAAGCAGAGGTAAATCCATTGAAAACTGGTCGACTTCGCCTTTGGAGGACTTTGTCCTTCACTGCCGGCTCGATATTGGGTTCATCGGAGCTTGAAAAGAGGACAAGGATGGGAATCACATAGGGGTCGTCAAAATGTCACGTCCAAAAAAAAAAACTAGATTATGTTGACTGTTCAGGAGGCCATGGGTGAGGTCTCTGTCATCAAATACAGGACCACTGATAGTGATGGATATTGTGAGGTAGGAGGGGGTTGGGGGTACTAGGTTGGCGGGGGACGTTATTTTTTTTTTTTTAAGGATTGAGAACTACGGACAGGAGGTCATGGATAAGCTGAAGATGATGGTAAAGGCATAGAGTAAACCAGTTCTTCATACCATTAAAACAAAATGAAAATAGATGCTTGGAAGGCGTACGTGATTACGATAGTTTTCAACTTTGACATGGAGCGCGTCTAGGGGGCTGTCTCACTTGCTCAGTTCTCTTTATTGTGTAACTTTTTTTTTTTTTTTTTGACGGGTATATTTTTTTTAGGGTTACTGGATCTCCGAATTTAGGACGAGGAGTATTTACAAATCTGTAGCAGGAAAGACAGCAGAGCGTTGGGCGCAGTGGGAGGACCCCACCGGATTTTAGAAAACAAATGGCTGTGGAATGGGACCCGTTTTCTCCAAAGATGGAAGGTGGCTCGCTTTCCAGTATTTAACAGTTTGCTTCCAAAGGCCGAGGGGGCGACATGGTCAAAGCCCTTTTTCTGCCATGACATATCCATCTCGGCGCGCCAAAAAGTCGCTACAACCGAGACTCGTGTACTGTACATGTGTTTAATCATCTTTCATATTCGTAATGCTCATTTTGTCACAGCGTCGTATATGACAGTAAACTCGTGTACGAATAATGTTCACTGAGAAACTTTTTTTTTTTTTTGCATGAATAATCAAGTCAAAGGGTAATGCTTCAATCCACGGTCCTGCATGCCGTCGAACGCTTACTACGTTCGCTGTGCAGAGACGCTCCTAGGCTGCGTCAGGTATGAGGCACTCCCCACAGCAATAACGAGAATTGTGGCCCACTTCAAAAGCGTGTGCACAACCGCGTCAATGAATTGATCTACCTTACTCGTCTGATAATTCTTCCTCTGGCTCTTCTTCAATCTATCCTCATCCTTCTGACTTCCTTCTCCTCGTCCAAAGAGCCAACCGTCAGTCTTTCCCTCATATTGGAACTTTGCAGACTCGTCAGCAGCATTGATGGCCTTCTTCTTGTTCTTCATGGCCTCCTTCTCTTTCTTCTGGGCCTCCTTCTCTTGAGCCTTTCGCTCTTCCTTCTCCTCTTTCTCGACCGCTGCCAACCTCTTCAGCGCATCAGTGCCAGGCCAAGGGTTACGTCTGGCTTCCTTGCGGTCATGACACGCAATATCGATCCATTCGATCAAAGTCGAGTACTCCCTATCGTCCTTGACACCATAGTCCGTTCGACCGCCGGCCCAAATCTCGGTCTCTTTGTTGTAACCAGCGTCCCAGATTGTGAACTGGAACAGCATTGGATGAGAGGGTAGACCATATCCGTTTTCTTTAAGAAGGTCTTTGGAGGTAATAGTTCGAAGAACGACACCATCGACAGACCACTGGATCTTGTCAGGAGTCCATTCAATAGTGTAAACGAGTTCGTTCTCAGTTGCGGGTCTCTTTAGCGCATGGGACCGTTCCAGCGAGGCGTCGTCGTTATTTTTATCGTTCTCACTGTTGTTCTCCTTCTCACTGCTATTATTGTCACTGGTGATCGTGTCATCCTTGTCCTTCTTTCCCGGCATGACTATGTCCTTGAGCTTCCGAGTACGTGTCCTTATCCCATCCATCGAGGGCACGACCGATTTGAGCGATGGTAGCCAAGAGTCATGTTGGGAATCGCTTCGTGCCGAGTGACGGTAGAAATCGGTGATGACGATCTTGGGATCACGACCTGTGACCTCGATCGTGATTTCTTCGCCGTGCATGGGGTTGGTGAGCATCATGGCCGCGACGATACCGGGGCCTGTGGCGCCCGACTTGAATTTGGCAGAGAAAGTGCCATACCGGTTCCAGCGTGTTGAGGATACGGTCGCGCCGAATCCACCCCCACTTTGTGTCTTGACCAAATCTCTGTTTCATTAAAACCAGTGAAACAACGACGGTGTTTCATATTAGAGGTCTGTGCCATTTTTTCACGTTGTCGTGTGTGCAGACATCATCATCGTCATGTCATGAAAAAAAACAGCGTCAACTGGGGTTTTTTATCGTTTACCTTTTGGCTTTCAAGACAAGGCGCTTTTGTTTAGGATCCACGGTCGCATAGGGTGCGATGTGATCAAAATCTGATGTCCAGTGTGCCAGATCAGAATCTCCGATGAAATCTAACTTTGGGATCAAAGCCTTGTGATGACCCTTCTTATCCTCATTGTTGTGCTTGAATGTCTCCCTGAAGGATCGGCAGACCGGGAGAGGGAAGCAACCAGCTGGATCTTCGCCTTCGTCTTCTTCAGAGCCGAATGTCTTCTTCTTCGTGCTGAGGGCGTGTGAAAAGCCTGGCTCGCACCCGAGAGCGATAGAGCAGGCTTCGAGCGACGTCTTGTGACATGTTCCATCTACAATTTGAAAAAAGTGTGCGATATTGCATGAAAATGCGTTCATAGTTTCGTAATGTCATTCAACGGGTGGTGCGCGCATTCACAAAATCTAAAATGTCGTTTAAGTGAATTATTCCGAAGGACCCAGCACGCTCAGTATATATGATCGGTCTACTGAAGAGTGGCCACTCGTCCTGACTTGAAGAGCAGTAAGAAGAATAAGAGACGCTTACTATTGCAGCAAGGTGTGTCGATAGAGCAGGATGTAAAGCCTGAACTACATGGAGCAGGAGCATTGTTGTTCTCAAAGAACGTGGCCTGGACAGGCTCGACCCAGAGGTCGTCCAGTAGCAAGAGTAGCGGCAGCAGCGCGAACGAGGGCGTGAGTAGACGCATGACGAGTGTTTCCTTGCTACTTTTGAAGCTGTATCAATGGGTCGAGTAGATTAGTCGAGAAGGTGGGGGTAGGAGTAATTGCAGTAGAGAAGCAGTATGGGCGAGAGAAAGGAAAGATAGAGGAAGAGGTAGAAAGCAAAGAGAGGATGAGGAGTAAAAGCATGGACGAGGAGCTAGGAAAGGAGGGCTGATGGGATGTCGAACAACGCCAAGAGATAAGACCCATAGATCTTTTTAATGAAAAATAAAAAGTCCTTTCTCGGCTAGTGGAGCTGTGGTATTCACTCTTGCCGGCGACGTCTCTGTGGATATGTTCGACAAAAGATGGAGCTCCATTGCAATATCCACCTTTCTAGTCATCGTCGAAACCGTCGTCAATGGCTATCGGCTCTAGGAGCTGCTGGTCGCGAGATTTGACCTCCTCCAGGGCACTCCTCCAGGGCACTCCTCCAGCGCTCTTCACAAAGGTCGTCTTCGTTGTCTCCACTGATCCCCATATTTATGTCTACTGTAACATGCACCTGGGGTTATTTATCACCAAACGCTTTATATAAGGCGCGATCAATTTCGTCGCGCTTTCTCTCTACAGAACATACAGAAGAAGAATCAGTGCTTGGAATACCGGGGTTTGTCGTCTGTAATGGCCACTAGATGTTGAAGGGGGTCTGAATTTTCTGAGGAGTCTTTGGAGATAACAGCTTTGTGAACCGCTAGAACGCTCAACAGTAAGGTATTCAAGTCCGTTGTATTTTCTCGACAATCGTATCGCTAGCGAGAAGGCCAAAGTAGAATGAGTAGGTGATGTGAATGTGGGCAAGGGGCTAGCCCTCTACAAGTGCAAGGATTAGGCGGGCAACATCGGCGTCGCGGAAGCTGTCGATAGCATGGTTGAGAGTGCACTCTTGGAAGGATGGACAAAATTCGCTGAGAACGGAGCTGAGGTTCTCGGACTTGTTGAAGAGTGAGGAGTCGAAGGATTAGAGGGAGAAGTATTCGAGATTGTGACAGCGGAGGAGAAAAGGGATCCAGAAGGCGGAGGCACGGCCCGTCATATCGCCATACAGGACTAGGGTGTTGACTCCCAACAAGACTCTCCTTCGCCATTGTTCCCATTTTCTTCTACTTTCTCACATTCTCGTCTCGGAGAAGTAAAGCATCCCAAGGAGAACCTCTCCACAATCAATAACAAGTTCTCTAACAGGATCCTCAAACATCTCGTAGGAACTTCCACGCTCCTGTCCGCCTTCAAGTTCAGGACCTTCAGCCTTCATAAACAATTGCATCGTATTCTCACAAGGTGTTCATTCGACAAATAAAGCCCTTTAGCTGCAGAGCAGAGGTTCAATATTAGGACTGCACTCAAAGATCGATATTGTTGGCCTGGAAAGGGTCCGTTAGATTAGCGACTAGTTAGCTACTCCATGTGATAGAGTGCACTGGGAGGGTATAAGAGGCAGCTGAAGACAGGCCCCAGAGTGCTCTTTGTCTCTCTTTGACATCGAGCGCTGGTCTTCGAGCTGACCTCCCCCTTCTCAGTGTGCGTGTGTGCAGTGTCTGCGATCATAGCGTGTTTATCTTTACAATCCAAGCCATTGAGGACTATCTAGTTCTGCAAGTCTGTTCCGAACAAGCCATCTCCCCCTAAAACAATATCAAGTATTACTCCAGAGACACGTCCTTTGTCAAAGTAGGACGTAGGGTCGGTAGTATTATTGATGTGAGCTTCGGTGGTGCCACTGGACCGAAGGGTATGCATAACCCTCCAAGTGTTTGTGGCAATAGCGGCCACACTGGTGCTGATGGCTCCAAAGCTCCAAATCCACTTCAAACTCCACCTCCAGACCTAAATGTCGCCACTCGTCCGTGTATTGGCTGCAGGGAGAGGAACTGGACCGGATCCTTGTATACCCATTCCCAAGAAAACTCAGTACTCCTCAACTGATCCCAACAGTATCCAGCTTTACTTAATTGGCTTGCGTTTGAATTGACTTTGTTGTAGGAACGGCTTTATGATACTGTAGAACCATGTGCGAAAGATCGGACACCCTCCAGGAGCTACTTCTCTTGGACAGCAGACTGGGTCTCCACCGAAATGAAGCTGCGAAGGCAGGCGTCGAAAAAGACATAGAGGTTACTGTAGAGGACGGATTTGAAGGATGCGGATCGTTCGCGGTGCACCCGGACACAGACTGCTAGATGGCAAAAAGTCTTGTAATGCGGAAAATATAAAAAAGTGTAGACAGGCAAGTGGGAATGATAAATCAGTAGAAACAAGAGTGTGAGAGGAGAACAATGTTGAAAACGAATGATATTCGATGGAGATAAGCTGATGGACTTGACAGGAAAAGCCGCAAGCGTCCCTTCTATCCATCGGCTGGAAGCTCTACCTACAACGGCGCTGGCTCGCCCACGGCCCCGCGTTGCTCCAAGAGCTGTTTATTAAGACGATTCAGTCCTTCAACGTCTTTCATTGAGGTGCCGATCAAACTAAGCGCATTTGGCGGAGACCTCCAATGCAACCGTACATTATACTCGTTCCCATCTTCAGTGACCAGCCAAAGTCGAACTGACCCATCAGCACAGCCAGTCACCAAACAATTGCCGACAAGTATTGCTTTCCATGCGATGCTGTAGACAACATCAAGGGTTTGAATTACTAGCTGACACTGACCCGTTACAACATCCCACACCCGCACTGTCTTGTCGTCACCGACAGACGCAATCTGATCACCTTTTGGCACATACACGACGCTCGTAACAATTTGGCTGTGGCCGCTCAGTGTGTGACGGCAATCTCCTGTTTCAACGTCCCACAGCCGCACTGTGTTGTCCCAACTGCCAGACGCAATCTGATCACCTTTTGGCGAATACACGACAATCTCCACACTATCGCTGTGGCCGCTCAGTATGTGGCGGCAATCTCCAGTTTCAACGTCCCACAGCCGCACTGTCCCGTCCCAACTGCCAGACGCAATCTTATCACCTTTTGGCGAATACACGACAATGTTAACAGGGTCGCTATGGCCGCTCAGTGTGAGGCGGCAATCTCCTGTTTCAACGTTCCACAGCCGTACTGTCTTGTCCCAACTGCCAGATGCAATCTGATCACCTTTTGGCGAATACACGACAATCTTAACAGGGCCGCTATGGCCGCTCAATGTGTGGCGGCAATATCCTGTTTCAACGTCCCACAGCCGCACTGTCTTGTCCTCACTGCCAGAGGCAATCTGATCACCTTTTGGCGCATACGCGACGCTCTCCACACTTTCGCTATGGCCGCACAGTGTGTGGCGGCAATCTCCAGTTTCAACGTCCCACAGCCGCACTGTCTCGTCCAAACTGCCAGACGCAATCTGATCACCTTTTGGCGAATACACGACGATCGAAACACTGTCGCTATGGCCGCTCAGTGTGTGGCGGCAATCTCCTGTTTCAACGTCCCACAGCCGCACTGTATTGTCTTGACTGCCAGACGCAATCCGATCACCTTTTGGCGAATACACGACGCTCAAAACACCGTAGCTATGGCTGCTCAGTGTGTTGCGGTGATATCCTGTTTCAACATCCCACAGCCGCACTGTCTTGTCTGCACTGCCAGACGCAATCTGATCACCTTTTGGCGAATACGCGACGCTCGAAACACTACCGCCATGGCCGCTCAGTGTGTGGCGTCAATCTCCTGTTTCAACGTCCCACAGCTGCACTGTCCCATCCTGACTGCCAGACGCAATCTGACCACATTTTGGCGAATATACGACTCCGCTGTCATTGCCGCATATTGTCATCATTTTGTCCCAGTCCAAAGTCGTGTAGACATTGATGTTGCCGTTATGAAGTGTGACAGCAAATCTTTTGCCATCTGGTGAATATACGCATGATTTCACCTCACCCTGTTCTTGGAGAAATGGCAACTCGCCAAACTCTACACCTGACATCTGCGCCTTGCTCAAATCTGCTCCAAGCAGCGAAACGCCACGGAGAATGACATTACTCATGTTGGCTCCTTGGAACTGAGTAAATTCGAATGCGCCATGACTCAAATCCGCCCCTGGAATCTCTATCCCTCGTAAATCCGCTCCATTGAATTGCACTCCTGCCCTGACCAATATCGTAATCGCATTGGCTGCCGCCAACCGCACAGCTTCGACTTCTGCCACATCAGTTTTCGAATGCTCAATGACTGAAAGTAATTGTCTCTTGAAGAGAGACTCCTGATGGACTCGCTCTACCAAAAATTGAAGGATCGACGGCTCGTCAACATAGTTTTTCCGTCCCAGAGGTGAATCGAGCACCAGCCGTCCAACCGCAATCATTTCATGCGAATCATCCTCAGTCTCAAATATGATGTTAAAACTGTCGCTTTTTCGTCTGTAATCGGCTGTTATTAGTGTCGCCCACTCCGGCTCACTATTTCCTTCATCCTGAGGCTCGAATATCGCGCGTGCCAGACTGTATTCAAGAAGTGATTGATGAAGGAACCGGTACTGGTTGCCATTGCGCTTGAGAGGACAAGCCTCACGTAAAAGTTTCTTCTCACGACCTTGTCCAAATAGCTCTTCTTTCCATGTGCCTTTATCCTTGGTTGGCGAATATACGACCACTGAATTGCCCGCTTGTCTCTCGTAGATTGCTGCCGCAAAGTCCTTCAAGAGTCCAACTCCTTGCTGCATGAACCCCTCTTCATTCAAGTTCTGGAATGCTTCCCTGTCTAGTTTATCTAGGGGGCCCAAATTCTCGAATAATCGTGTTTTACCACGCTCCAGCCATTGCTCCACGAACTGATCATACAATGCAACTCTAGTGACACGGGTCGCTGAGAGGGTTTGTCCTGAATTCACTATGTGCGGTAATACCTCCAATAACAGGGTTAACAGAAATGGGTTCGTCACCAGATCTTTCAGGCCATGAATCCGATCGAGTGCCTGCAAGTAGTCAGTGGTCGACCACTGCAGATCGTTTTCAGGCACGTATTGCTTGACATACTCTTGAATTTGATCCTTTGAGAATGGTGCCATGACAGCCTCTTGAAACAATGGTGACTTCACTTTGCGATTGCGGTCTAGTGGCTGGAACATATCTTGATAATCGGCGCCAAGGTATTCGCTGCGGCAACTAATCACCATCCGAGCGCGCCATCCTCCTTGATTTAGTCGGTTGCTCATGTAAAAGTTTTCCATCTGCCGACATTCATTATAGCCGTCGCAAATCAGGATGAACTCGTGGTGTTCCTTCAACTCTAGGATTTGAGGCTTCGTGAACCCTTCATTCCGTAGTTGTTTTGCAATCATATCATGTTCAGGATTCTGGATGGGTGCCAAGGTGATAAATAGTGGGATGTGGTCATCGTGTTTCTTGTAGTTGCTCCATAAATTACATTCGAGTTCCTGGTTGAAGGTAGATTTTCCCGCCCCAGAATCGCCTAGTAGCAAAAACACCTTTTGCTCACTGTCTAGGAACTCCTTGACCTTGTCCATCAAAGGGAAAAGCGCATCATTGCGGGCCTTCAGGCCAGCCTTAGCCAGTGGAGAGATGTACACAGTTTTGCTCTTTCCTTCTAATCGCCGCCTTTTCAGCTTACACAAGCTGGCTTCGACATCGACCCTGTTCTGAGCGCGATCGAGAAGGGATGGAGATGACAGCGGGTGTGAAGCAGGCTTCAGTGGATACGGGCCTGGACCCTCCTTTCGACAGGCTTGGTAAAGCGCCTTTTTCTTGGTATCCCCATTCGTTTCCAACTCCTGGAGCAAGGTTTCAGCAGCTGAGAGCATTTAAATGGCTTAATTTTGTTAGTATTTGGTTACAAACCATTACGTTTTATTACAAAACCAGTGGTCATCCATAAAGCGTTTCATTACACTTCTGTCCTTCATACCTTGCATTTCACTTCCGGATAGGGCTGCCAGCTGCATAAGAATATTGATGATCAATTGCTTGATCTTGGCGTGCTGACCCCAGAGTGCATCCTTTTGGTAAATCTCTCCTAGAAATGCGACAGCGCTTTTTGCGGGAGTCATCATCGCACT
>MU617221.1:0-18724 GCA_025201705.1 Dissophora ornata
GTGGACAAGTAAGGGTCAAGTTAATCATGGCTGTGGGTAATGCAGGACAATGGACATTGTAATGGCTAACCGACAGCCCCCTGCCTTACGTCCTCTCACTTGCTCTGCAACAGAAATAGTTGCAGCAACAGCAACAACAAGGACAATAGGGCAACGAGTAATTCAGACTTTGGTTTTGTAATGACTAACGAGGACAGAGACTTTTTTGTTCTGCCTGCCTTTACTTTCTTTTCCTCTCCTTCTCGCTTCCCAATAGTAACTGCAACAGCGACAGCAACAGCAAGCAACAGCAACAGCGGGCACAAGGAACAGCACTGAAATGAGCAGGCCAAGGTAGCCGTGGTGACAGACTTGGGAATCAAGGTATGCGTGATGCAGAGTATGTACAGTACTCTGTGTCCTGATATTCTATTTCCGCTCCTTTAACTCGTTCAAATATTTGCCTAAGATGATCCCTATGCAAAGAGATCCCGCTCATGTATTACAACTGCAGAACCGGTGCTGTGGTGTGGCCCCTTATTGATGCTCCCGTTCACCGAACGGACTATCTTTGAGGAAACTCGCCGAGGTATCTGCGCTGGAAGCTCTTTTGTTATCCATGGCCCGTGCCAATCTGGAAAAACGTCCTTACTGATGGCACTGCGAGCTGAACTCGAGAAAAAACCTGACGAGGCTGCAGCCGTATATTTTGATATATCCGATATGGGTATCTCAACCGACACTCAAGATGAGGTCGCAATGTTGGACATAATTTCTCGATTCTGGTCGTTCCGAGTTTTCCGTCAGAAGCTATCCTGGGATGACCTGACGGCCAAGCTCCAAGAACTCCCTCCCAGCCCTCGTCATTACGTTCTTGTGGACGAATTCCAATCAGTCTTCAGATCCTCGATTCTCTTAAGAGCAGCCAAGAAGTTTTTCAGAAATCTCTCGAGTAAGACGGCAGTGTCTTATGTCGCCGTGGGTACATTCAAACTCAAGGAACTCTTGCTCGACGACGGAACTATGGAGGCGCTATTTAACAAGGCTGAGTTTACTGGGATGCCACCCTTCGATCTCAAGGAGATGGGTAGACTCTTTGAATTGTACAAGAAGCACTGCAACCCGGTCGGTATCTCTTGGCAGATTCAAAAGAGGATCGTAGACGAGACCGGAGGTCACCCTGCCTCATTCATGGTCCTGCTCAAACTGGCTTTGCGGCAGGAGCAGGAGCCAAACGAGGACAATTGGGCTAGTCTGTTGCAGGAGAATATTGGCCTTTTACTTGACGAGACCCAAATAAAACTCAGGGCGAAATTGGTGTTGATGAACACCGAACAAAGAGCGCGAGTCCGTGACCTCACAAAAAACCAGATGTGTGATTGGGAGTTCATTCCTGACGATTTCAACCGACGCCTCCTCGACATTAGTGTCCTCGACTCTCGCAATGGCAGGACTGTCCGGTTCACGAGTGGTATCATTTTGTGTATCTGCATCGACGCTCTCTGGCCTCAACCAAAGAATCGACTATCAAGGGAAGAAATCGGGGACCCGATCAACATCCTAAAGCTTGGATTGCAATGTATCTCTCCTTCCACGGTCGTCGAACCTCTAGTGCGAAACAAGTTTGGCCCCGGGAGAACAGCTTTCAGGTTGCGCTTTTTTCTGCTCTCAACGGTCTGCTTCCTACCACGATGAAGTGTTTGTTTGAGGCAAGGGCGAAGGATCAGGATCGCATCGATTTGATTTTAACAGAAAACGGTCGAAGCTTGTTTGGGTACGAGCTGAAGGTCAACGCGATTAGCCCGTCCGATTTCAAGGATCATCTCGAACAGGCTTCGAAGTATGCCGATTTGTACGATATCCCAGTCTACCTCGTTAATTTCTACCTGGAAGGTCATTCAACTCCAGTCCGACTATTGCACACCCCTGCCAATGTGGTTGTGGTGAACATTATGCACAGCAAGGACTGCACGAGATTCGTTATCATTGCTCCAGATGGCAACATAACAACCGTCAATACCAATGACTCTCCACCTGGTGAAAACCATCCGTAGGCATAGTGCCTGACATCTTACTCCATCATTTTTTCATTCCAGTCGCTCAAAAAACCCCTTTCTGTCAACTCTGTAGGCATGAACTTGATAAATAAATCACCGAAGGGCATTTTCTGTGCTGAACAAAAGTGATCATATGGTGCTCTAATTTCGACAACTTCTATTCATTTCTCCGTGTACGACAACGACGAAGAAGACTTGTCCATTCTTCTCGACAAGAAACTCAAGGCAACTCGTGAACTCTCTGACGTCTTCATCGAGAAACCATCCAAGAGAATGATTCACATCATCGTTCAGCGGCCCTCTCAAGGTATTGCAGATGCCCTTACTCTCATTCACTTCGCGCTCTGTTTCACTTTTCTATACCTTAATTCACACGCTTCTTTGCTTCAACAAAGTTCATACTCCTATCCCCGCTCGAGCCTCAACTCCACTCCCCGGCTATCTTTCTGGGCACGCCGCTATCTGGTAATCACAGTTGTATTGTCTTTATTTCCTATTCTTAGTAAAATCATGTATCATGTATCTCGTAACCTGCCCCTTTCCATCCAACTAAGTGATCTCCGTGTTGACATCAAAAAAATCACAGGAAACTTCTTCGCTCCAGGAGCACCAATTACCAAATTTCCCAACGCGTTTGTGAGGGGCGAAGGAGCATTACCAGTTGGACTCATCCGAGGTTTGCCAAGGGCATGGCGTCGCGCATTCGGAAAAACAGTGGAGACACGTTCCAGCCTACTGTTCTTGGACCTTCCCAACCCTTCGACACCTGATTCGGCATCAGGCAATCTCGCATCGTCTTCTATTCTGGATATGGTCAAGGAGAACAACCGTCCCCTCATCCCTTCTGCCTTCCTTGACGCAAGAGAAGATGCTGCACATGGGAATAGCAAGGTTGGCGCTATGGACAAGACACCTTGAACTGTTGACTTATACTTGGAATCCTGGCAAGGCTCTAATTTGGCGATCGACTGATAGAGGTTGGCTTTGTTTTGAACCCAAGATGTACTGCAGGATCCAAAGGCCTCTGGATACCGGTAAAGCCACAACTAATGAACTCTTTGGCAGGCTGTTTACAGGGGAGATCAACGATAGGGAACTCATGTCGGATGCCTTTCCGGCAGTCTCTTCGAAGCTATCCTCGGATTTACCAAGCACCTTCATTTGACTGGCTCAGTACTCATGAGCGCCAGGGGATCTTCATCCTACGTCTGACCTGCATGTTTTGGCTGCGATCGGGCACTCCGACAACGGCACAGCTACATATCTTTGGAGACGCAATAGGAAACGTCGGGAGCTGATAAGCAAATCCTTTCTCGGAGTGCCCTAGGGACCGATCTGGAGAACTGCCGAAAAGGCATCAAAATGCTTGAACTGATGATCGAGACCGCGGAAAAAATGAAGCATCGTCTACCCATGTAAGTGTATTCTCCTCTTTTGTCCTGTTTTTGTCACGGGAGGTGGCCACAGGCAACATACCTGGTCAAGCTGTAAAGACTGATTTCTTTTTTATTTCTTTATATTTTTATTTTTGGCTTGTAGGATGCTGGAAGAGCATTTTATTCTCATTGCAGGCCTCGAGGACAGCGACAACAAGGAGAACAAGGAGGTTCAAGTGGTGGAGCAAACGATGCTCCTCATCTTCAAGTACTGTTTCAACGTCTCTGGAAGCAGTGAGACGTTTACCAGGGCAAGATGGACTCTCTTACAAGTGTGCCCGCATGTGTTGTTCAAGGGCAAATTCAATATTCTATTCCTCCACGTTCTCAAGCTTCGACGTCACCCTGTAGGCGATCTTTTGGATTTGGTCCGCGATGTGCACGAGGACACAAAAGGCCTCATTATCAAGCACGGGTGTCTACTAAAGATCAGGGACGACACCAAGCTCTTAGTCATCCACGATGAGGCCCAGTTCCTTGGCGATGAATTCAATGGCTTTTTCCAATCGAAGTCTTCTTTGGACGAATCCCCGCGGCCCTGTCCCCAATCTTGCATGCGTTTCGAAACATCGGCGAGCATCAGCTTACGCTGGTTACCTGTGGCACTGGCTTGGCATCAATACCCTTTACTGGGTTCAGAGCTCAGGTTCTGGTTTGAAAGATAGCTCCACCAACTTTGAGGTCAGTAGTCTAACTTGGTTAATACTGTATATTTTTTTTTTGAGATAAACACCACCTCCCACGCGAACCCGGGGCGTATCGCCACGGGCAATTTCTCGTTTAAGTAATAAAATAAAAAACCTTCTCTTGTTCTCGTTGGTTTTAGTTAGTAAGTTAACCCAGAGAATATCACGCATGGAAGAGAACTACCTCAAGGAGCGTTGCCGCCAGCTCTGGATGAAGTCCTACCGTCAAGATGTTTACTACACGCCATGATGCATATGTTGTTTGTTACAGCTCCCTTTGGTTTGGGCATAATCACCTGGGTCTTGTAACCATGCCTTGGCTTTGGTAGTTGTGGAGTGGACGATGGAAAGGTATTTTTCTCACACAGTAACGCTTTATTGTCCTAACTAATCCACGTACAATCGTTTTCTAGTTGGACTGAATGCCACATTGTTGCCATATTTTTTGACTGTTGGTGGAGGTGTCAATGGTCTCGAGAAACTAATTGCCTGGGAGAACTTCATCGTTTCCAGCTCGAGCTGATGACGCTCCTTCGCTCTTGCAATCTTGGGTTCTTGGTCTTCAAGGAACTCCTACAGCATCAAAAAATATTTGCGTATACGAATAAGTAAACACGGTAGATGTACCCAAAAAAAAAATTGTAACAAGTTTGTACTAACCATAAATTTCCAGACCATTGCGAGCGAGGTTCCTTCCAAAAAAACCTCCATCGCACCAGATGTGGTGGGAAGATACACCATAGAGGCAGCAGTCTTCCCAGCGATGGAGACCTCTTGCATAGGTCTAATTTGGTAAAATAGACCTACAAATCCTATGGGATGACAAAGGGAAAGAAAGGACCGTTGTTTAAGGAATTGCTTTCGCTAAGACGAGTTCTTCATGTGCTTGGCAAATCAAGTTCACATACTCGCTACATCGCCCATGATGACTGACGCATCTTTGAACCCATAGGTTGAGTGCGTTTCTGGTAGACATCTGCCTAGTCGGATGTTCTTGCGACACTGGACGGCAATATCCTTGCTCGAGAATATCTGTACGCTTGAACTCTATATTTGAGAGCTCGATGTCCTTGTTGTACATGAATATCAACATAAAGGTTGATTGTCCTATTGCTGACTGATGCAGGAATTTTCGGGTGATTGGCAACAATTACCTGTTAAACTCGATCTCAAATCAAGTAAGACTACCCGCTGAACTTAAGCATATCAATAAGCGGAGGAAAAGAAACTAACAAGGATTATCCTAGTAATGGCGAGTGAAGCGGGATGAGCTCAAATTTAAAATCTGGCTGGTTTTCTAGTCCAAATTGTAGTTTAAAGAACCGTTTTCGGTAGCAGCCTGGGTATAAATCCTTTGGAACAGGGTATCATAGAGGGTGAGAATCCCGTCTTTGACCTGGTGCATGCTGCTATGTGATACGTTTCCAAAGAGTCGAGTTGTTTGGGAATGCAGCTCAAAATGGGTGGCAAATTTCATCTAAAGCTAAATATTGGCGAGAGACCGATAGCGAACAAGTACCGTGAGGGAAAGATGAAAAGAACTTTGAAAAGAGAGTTAAACAGTGCGTGAAATTGTTGAAAGGGAAACGTTGACGCCAGTCATGCGGATGAAAAATCAGTCAATGCTAGTGGAGAGTGGCACGAGTTAAGACCACGAGGCTGGCCTTTGATTCATCTCTGCTGTCACTGATGCACTTTTTCATTTGCAGGTCAACATCAATTTTCCCTGCTGGGCAAAACTCCAAGAGAAGGTAGCAGCTTAGGCTGTGTTATAGCTCTGGAGCGATACAGTGGAGGGGGTGAGGATTTCGCTGTGTGTGCTCTCGGGCAAGGCTGACTGGGTGCTATCGAATCGCTCGGTGTACAATGCATGCATTTTGCGCCGTGTCTTTCTTATACTCGCTCAGCTAAGCTCTTCCACACTTAGGATGTTGACTTAATGGTTTTAAACGACCCGTCTTGAAACACGGACCAAGGAGTCTAACATATATGCAAGTGTTTGGGTGGCAAACCCATACGCGTAATGAAAGTGAACGTAGGTGCGATCCGCAAGGTGCAGCATCGACGGGCCTTGATATTTTGGATAGATTTGGGTGATTAGAGGCCTTGGGGCTGAAACAGCCTTACCTATTCTCAAACTTTAAGTCCTTGCTGCTTAATTGAACTTGGACATTTGAATGAGAGTTTCTAGTGGGCCATTTTTGGTAAGCAGAACTGGCGATGCGGGATGAACCGAACGCGAATTTAAGGCACCGAAATACACGCTCATCAGATACCACAAAAAGTGTTGGTTCATCTAGACAGCAGGGCGGTGGCCATGGAAGTCGGAATCCGCTAAGGAGTGTGTAACCCACCTGCCGAATGAACAAGCCCTGAAAATGGATGGCGCTCAAGCGTGTTGCCCATAATTCGCCGTCAGGGTAAAAGCGAAGCCCTGACGAGTAGGCAGGCGTGGAGGTTGTGAAGAAGCTTTAGATGTGAGTCTGAGTGAAACGGTTTCTAGTGCAGATCTTGGTGGTAGTAGCAAATATTCAAATGAGAACTTTGAAGACTGAAGTGGAGAAAGGTTCCATGTGAACAGCAGTTGGACATGGGTTAGTCGATCCTAGAGATAGGGAAGTTTCGTTTTAAAGTGCGCAATTCTTTGCGCCGCCTATCGAAAGGGAAGCAGGTTAATATTCCTGCACCAGGATGTGGGTTTTTACGGCAGCGTAAATGAACTCGGAGACGCCAGTGGGAGCCCTAGGAAGAGTTTTCTTTTCTTTTTTAATAGACTGTAC
The DNA here is from genome assembly GCA_025201705.1 of Dissophora ornata. Lineage (NCBI taxonomy): Eukaryota > Fungi > Mortierellomycota > Mortierellomycetes > Mortierellales > Mortierellaceae > Dissophora > Dissophora ornata. The sequence goes on from MU617221.1 coordinate 6,939, forward strand.
AGTACAGGAGGAAAAATATAAACGGTTGGCTTTTTTTATTTTATTTTGGCACAAAGTATAGTAGGCCGTGGAGTCTTCGTCAGGGAATATATTTTTGAATTACAAACAACTCTTCCTCCTCCTCCTCCTCCTCATTCATTAACCAACCCATCAGGTTCAGGCTATATAGACATCAAGTAACCTGCAAACATGAATACCGAGACGACTCCATTGTCGAGGCACCTCCGAAGCCTTGGCGCGTCGCCAGCAATAGGTTCGTGTAGAGCACCCTGACCACGTTTTTGTTTGGACCCAACGCAAGGGCCATTTCCTGGGGACACCATTCAAGAAGAACCACTCAAGAAGACTGGTGCCTGAGTGAGTCGAGCAAGCAGTGTAATTACGCGCCATTGGTCACGAATAGGATCACCTAGGCGTAGCGCTTCAAAGACAGAACGATGTTCTCCTTATTCATGAATGTTCAGGCCATACAATGCTCGTGGCGGTACGTCTCCATGTTGTCTCGTTCGTCATAAGCGATCCCTCAATGGCCCCTCCATAGACAAGAGCGTTCAAGCCCACAGACAAGAACGTTCAAGCCCACAGACAAGCAATTGGCGACATGCTCGTGAGTTGCGGTCAAAGCCCCACTGCAACAACACCAGTCAAAGTCTGCCCTACGGATGGTACTCAGCACCCACAACAGTCATGTCCTCTGTAGGGAGCGCGCGTTTTGTTAACGACCTTCATAGCATCATTGATGAATGCCACAACAGCCCCATGGAGACGCAGGAACAAGATGGCGGAGCGGACCCATTCGTCTGTGAGAAGAAAATCGGACCCAAGCGCGACGGGAGCTGCATTACACATGACGAATACTGCCGCCTTGCCGAGACGATTTTGACCTTGATGAATGGTCCAGCGGAAGCCCAGCAATGGTTTTGGTTGTTGAAGGGAGACTGTGCAGCTCATAGCAGCAACTGGAGTCGGGAGAGACACATGCGCCAAAGCAATCGCGTTTTCAAAGACAGGTATCGTCAAGAAGAAAGGATCCGGCAGGACAGGGCGGGTGCCCACAGCAGGTCAGAGATGAGGATGTCATGTCTAAAGTATTGAACGTAGTCCAACCCGGCCCGTCATATTGTGAACCAGCTAAAGCAATAACACGGTATCGAATTTTCGATCAGTACAATCACACGCATTCTTCACGACTTGGGTCTCTACTAAGGCAAAGGAATCCGCCGACAAATGTTGCTCTCCGTCGCAAGTACCTGGAAAGCCGCTTCCGCAATCTGATTTTTATTTTATTTTATTATCATCATCATCGTCAGACAACTCTATCGTACAAACCTCGCCTTCTTCATTTTCCTGCAACAAGCTTCTATCGATCTAGGCCCGTTTTTTTCCCCTTTCTCCCTTTACTTGGCAAGTGCACCGCTAGCAATGCCATACCAAAGACTCAGCCCGCCAGCGAGATGCCAATAAGAATGTCCACAAAAGAGCTTGAACCGATCCGCCGCAAACATGGACAGTCCCAGCAACCCAAACGCCAGTCCAACCCACGACTCGTGGACCACAAACCCCCAGATGGTGGCCGGGATCATCAATACCATCAGAAGCAACGACAACATGGCCGTCCGCTTCCACGAAAAGATGAACAGGGCCATCATGCCGCTTGTCAGCAGGTATGGAGTCCAGCCCCAATGCACGGCTGTGGAGATCAGATCTGGAACCATCATTGCATACGGATCCGGAAGAGACCGGAGGAGTTGGATGGTATTGAGATAGAACATAATGGTTGCGAAACAGGCATCGAGCGAAGAGAAGATCTTGTAGAGCGTGGCGTGGTATAACGTCGAGGTGATCGCTGTGATGACAGAGAGGAGGATTGTGAAATGCGTCGTGTGGATCTCGGGTGCGGACCAGCGGAAGGTCGGGTCGAGGTACAGCAGCAACGGCAGCGCGAAGCACGGCGAGCTGATCGTGCAGTAGAACTCGGCTATTCAAAAACAAAACAGAGGAAGAACATGATGAGTGCTAGTGTTGGGGGGAGAGAGGAGGGGCTGTGTATGCGCATGATAGTGACAAAGATCAATCAGAAAAAGAAGGGGGCAGGGGGGCTGCATCGGTATTTGTAGATCAAGATGCATCCTTACCAGCCCAGTGAACAGTCGCGTATTTCTGCTCCAGCGTCACAACTGTAGCCTTGCTGAACAGCTGTTTGCTGAGCGATGAGGATGAAGAGTGGTGATGGTGATGATGGCTGTGGCTGTGGCTATGAAGTTGTTGGTGTCCATGGAGATGGCTTTGACTCCGGGTATTATATCCATGACTGTGGTGATGCTGCCCATTCGGGTGGTAATGCAGCCGCTCGTCCCGCCCAGCCTTGGTGATCACCCTCGAGAGCCATGCCAGTGGCGAAGTATAGGTGTGTGTGCTCTCAGTCGACGACGACGATTCCGACGCAGCGGCAGTGCCGCTGCTGGGCATTGGTCCTGTGGATCCAGCCACAGGCGACAATGATTGGATTGTGTATGAAACGCTGTCAGAACCGCTCGCGGGCTTTGAACCCATCATTTTCATCATTTCGATCTGGTCGCTTGTGACGGCGACACCGGAGGAAGTCGCAGCGGCGACTGCAGCGGCTGTGTCAGATCGAGTGATGATGCGCGAAGTGCGGCGCCGTGAGATGTTCAGGGGCTGCATCGGCAAATGGATCGGCAGGACTTCCTGCTGGAGCTCGAAGGGCGCCATAGTGTTGATTATGTTCTGTTGTCGGTAAGGGTATGTGGCCGTGAAAGAGGCGATCAAAGGGTAGGGGCAGAGTGGGGTGGTGGAGGGTGTAAAATTAAAATTTTCAGGGACAAGATAACACAATAACAACACCCAATAATAGAGATGAAGGTGTGGGGGATAAATGAACAAAGGAGTGGGGAGAAGAGAAAAGGTGGGGGTTTTTACGAAGAGATGGATCCGACGGATGATGCGAGTGTCATGCAGGCGAATGGGATGAGAGGGATCTGCTCCTTGTGCTCATGCATCAACAAGTTCGCATGTGAAAAATAAGAACGAGATGAGCAGAGAGTGTGGGCACTAAATTTAGAATATCGCCTCTTTTCTTTTTTTGCTGTGTGATTGGAGACGGAGAGCGGCTGCGATAGTGCAAGGTGTCAGTCTAAGAAGCGACGAAAACGAATGCACTCAGTGGTGCAAGGTGGAGAGCGGAAGAGCGGTTGAAGGACTGAAGGGAGAGGAGAGGAAAAGAGTGGAGAGAAGAAAGATACGGAACAAAGGGCAACAAAAGCGGTCAGAAGGATGAAGGAAGAGGCACAGAAGGGATGAAGTCAGAGTTTAATCAAAAGACCGTTTCGCTGAATTAGAATGAGGAGTACACTTTCCATCCCCACTCGCCCGAATTGCACGTTAAACTTGTGTTTCTTACAAGGTACTCGCATTGAAGAATCGCTATCTATCTCTCACTGGACTAGAAGGGAGCGGAGATCAAGCTGGGCTAATCAATTGCCTCGCCACGCATGTCTCTCATTTTCACTCTCCCCCTAACCCTCTCACTCACTCACACTCTCTCACTCACACTCACACTCTCACTCTCACTCTCACTCTCACTCTCACTCTCTCTCTCTCTCTCTCTGTATCTCTCTCCCCTTCATACGCTCCAATCAAGAGCGGTCGCTACCCAGGTTTTCTTCAGAGCCTCGACCCCCCAGGCTAAAGTCTCGGCAATACATATATCTGCCGAAAAGAAGCTGATACGATTGTTATTATGGGATGGATACATGCGTTGATGATAATTTAAGAACCATGGAAGTGTAAAGGTAATTTCGATGGTCATGCATGCCCGTCGTGTCTCCTCATTTGTCTGTCTGTCTGCCTGCCCGCCTGCCAAAGTCTGTCGTCAGCAGCCTTCTCCCCTCAACTCGTTTCTCAGAATCGAGGGCTGATGGTCTAGGCGTCTTTCGGGTGTAGCGGAACAAATTAAATTACGAGGCACTTTTCTCAAGATATGGTTCATGGAGTGCCTCTGGTCTGCGTGGGGCAAATGATTGGAAGAGCAAAAAAAAAAAAAAAAGAACCCCTGGACGAGGGCAAAATATCTGTGGGACAGCATGCCGGACACGGTCCTTCGAGTTTATTCGCCAAAACACTCCTTGTCTCTTCGAAAACAACGTCGTGCCCACAGCCATCCCCGAGGAGTAGTAGTATAAACGTGATAGAGCACACAAAATCAGACACATCCGACCGGGTTTACAAATTAACATGTGCTAGCAATAAAGAAGCTGGCGTTCTAGAGCCTACATGTCCCACAAATAGCTGCTTACAGATAGCACATTATTCACATTATTCTTATTCCCGGGTATCGTCTCAACGTTCTTACGAGAAAAAATAAAAATGGAACATGTTTTAGACCGAAAGTTAGTCTACAATCAACTTTAGAGTTGCATGCCGCTCTGTGTTGCTCTCGTTTCGACTGCCCACAGACGGGAAAATAAACGTGTAGACAAATATGAAGCGACAGCAGTTCAGCACTGAACAAGCGAAAATGAGGGAGAGGGATGTAGGAGAAATTAGGGTTGCCCAACAGCCATCGCTCGCTTCTCAGCTGTTGGACGACAAGTGAAAAATAATATTCGATTTGGACCAATGGTTCGTCGCGTCACACTGAGGTTGTCCACTTTGTTAAAGAGCAAGACGGGACGAAATGGAAAACATACCAGAGTAAGACCCAAACAAAACATGATGGTCGCAGAACGCCTTGCCTTCGTCGACAGTAACCGCTCTGTTTTCAATTGCCAGAGAAGAGGAAAGAAGCGAGGAATGTGCACCTTATCAGATGGTGGTACAAAACGGATGGAAAGCCATCGCACCCTCTCTGTATCAACATTAACACGCGCAACTCGCTTTCAGGTTCTCACGCCCTGCATTTGTGTCCAATGTAGGCCACCATTTCAAAAAATGCGACCGCTGCACTTTCGTAATCACTCCTTCAGTGACACGCGCGCCAGCGCAAAAAATAACTATAGAAAAAATACATGCGGCGATGCAAGAGACATTGCTCAGAAGCAGACATGTCGCCGAGAGTGTTCTATCACAAAGACGACTGGAAAGAGGGGTTGTTTTCTCTCTTCCCTCTCTGCTACGCTTTTCTGCCGGGGCGAATGCACCATCTACCTCCTCATCGGCATGTCCATGTCCCTGTCTCTACTTGGCTGTATTTAGAGAACCCTGTGTCTCCTGCTTTGTGTATAAATGTGTACTAGGAGCACTTACTAAGCGAAGTCGATTGTCTGGAGAGATCCATTTCAGAGGTTCGAAGAAGTCCAACATGGCTTTATTTCGGCATATTTCTGGGTGCAACAATGTTACGCGGCGGGCAGCATATACAAGTTTTCAAGGCCTACTTCGAGATTACGAGAAGGTTTTGTGGGGAAGGGGGTTTCTATGTGAACATATAGCGTCTGAAACGTCTCTCCCCACGCGAGAACCAGGGCAGGACTTTGTGTAAATGACCGAAACGGCCAGAGTGTGTAATTATGAGGTTTTATTTGAGCACCAATTAGAAATGAGGTGAAGCTTGGGAATTGCCTTTGTTAACAAAGTAGTTGGGGGACGTGTTCCGTTTTCCGAGATGGGTGAATTCGGAAGCACAGCAATATGGCTGGACAATGTGGTTTAGCAGCCCTGCATGCATTGCATGTGGGGAAAACCCCACACGCTTTCATCTCTCTTTTGAAAACCGGTCTAGAATGGTCCCGAGTGAGATATTACTGTACTGTCGTCGATTGTTGGGATCAGCTTGAATAAGCACAAAGTGCGTCCTTTGATAGATGCAGTTTGCATGGGATTCTGGTGACATTTTTTTGTTGTTTTGCAGAAAGAAGAAAAAAAATGCCCCGAGGCATCGCAATCCACGCACATGGTACTGTATGGAGTATCAAACCCGCGCGTTTTGTGTATTTTTTTTTATTTTTTTTATTAGGTCCCGTTAAAACTTCAAATCCCCATCTTGACTAAAACACGAACGCGCGTCCCGACAGGCGAAAAAGAGACTACTAACGCACGAACACTTTTGCGTTGTCGCATCGGAGTCCGTGAACTTGTATCAGTATAAATATTGTCTGTATTCATAAAACAATCAGGGCATAACCCAAGAATAGAGAAAAGTGGGAAAGCGCAAGATCTCAAGAAACGCGAAAAATACATTTATCCATCTCCGCGCTCTGCGCGCGGTGTGTGTCTCCTGTGGTTCATCGAGATGTTACCGCGAGGGTCCCTCTCCCCCTTTCTCTCACACCAACTCTTTGATCCCCTGCATTTACATCTCTGCTCCAATGCTCTTTCTGACCCCAAGCCATGATAACGGAATCATTGCGATGTCTCACGTGTACAGTACGGCTGTCCCTCGAGCACATATTAAAAAAAATATGTTCATAAAAAAAGTGTAGACCCTAGGGGAGCCCACGTTTTCTCCAAGGTTTGCATAATTGCCTCAATGATAGTCTATGAACCCCGGTCCATTTCCTGTGCCCCACACCCGCCCGCAAGTCTACTGTACAGCACTGTACATGTACTTCTCTCTCAGGACCCTTGTCTGGGCACTTTTTAGCAGATGTTTAAGATATTTACTTTAGGTATGATTCGAAGCTAATTTCACGAATGAGTGTGATTTCCAGACTACCGTACGGTCATTTTTCCCAAGTTGGGTGGTCTAGGAAAATGAACACGAGGATCTCAGGAACAGGTTTTCATGTTTTCAGTAGCTCCACATCTCATAGGTCGCATAGCCCCTAGAAGAACTCAAAGGTGAGGCCTGGTCGGGTGGGGTTGAGAGAATGCAAAAGAAGAAAAAGGATCTTCCCTTCCCGCATAATTGGGAGGGAGGAGATTGGATGGGATGGGCACATCATTTTGTACCGTTCCGGAATACATAGACTAAGACGTCTCGCTCAAAAAAAGGGGGGAAATCAAGTCCTAGCTTCAATGCAAGGTGCATGATCCCATTGCTTCCTTCCTATGCGTCCCAAATATGTTCATGGTCTAACCCTCATTTCTCGAAGTCCTCGCTCGTCGTCTTATGTTTACTATGTGCATGTGTGTTTGTGTTTAGATCCATCTTGCATATCCACCCTTAGTTTCTCATCCAGATGTCAACAAACCACAGCAACATGTGGGGGAGGCGGAGAGAGAGGGGGAGGGAGATTGAAGGGTTTCCTCGACTCAGGGCATCGCTTTACCGTTTTATGTATACATGCACAATACAAAATCAATAGGCTCGTGTATGATCTCAAAAAAAAAAAAAAATAAAAAAAAGATCAAAGTAGCGATACCGACAAAAAATAAAAATAAAAAGAGGGATGTCGCCGCCAGATCAAACATGTGGGAATTGGACACGATAGGAAAGAGAGGAGGATCAAAACTCAAAAGTAGCAGTAGTCTAGTAAAGTCTAGTAATGTGTTGCGCACAATCCGCTGGAAGCGACAAAAAAAAGGCTTCCTGGGGATGTTGTCGCGCACGGTAGTAAAAAATCAATGCCATTGGGTGAACCTGAGAATGAAGAGTAGTGGAGGAGATGGTTCCCCAATCCATCAATGCATACATGCATGCATCGCGACCAGAATCTAAAAATTATAGCCGCATGTGCATGAAATGGGATACCTAACCGAAACGTCCATGAGTACCATGCATAAAACGGTTTTACCGCTTTGTCGAAAAAAGGGCCAAACAAATTAGCAATTCTTTCTCCATCTGTTCATGCAATGAACATGCTTGCTTGGTAACATGTTTTTCATTTCTTTCTATTATTCTTGAAGGCATAAGTTCAAACATCACCCATATTGCAATTAACGCTGCTCATCTCCTCCTGTGCGAGAGAGAGAGAGAGAGAGAGAGAGAGAGAGAGAGAGAGAGAGAGAGAGAGAGGGAGAGAAAGAAAGAGAGAAAGAGAAAAAAAAGAAAGAGTACTTCACTTGTCCCTGAACCTTGAACGTTGTGAGGGGTATGCACCGTGAGCGTTGCCCTCCCCTTGCGCCACTCGGGTCTCCATTGCTCTTGATCAGTGGGCGTTCTAGTTAATTGACATTTTCAGGTATAACTTGAGAAGAAAAGGACAAGCACCAATCAGCAAGATGAGTGCGCGGGTGCATGCGCGCTATTGTGCCTGAAAAATGATGAGAATCTCAAAACAGAGATCGCACCCGGAAAGAAGTGCACAAACAAACAGGAAGAAAAAATAAGCGCGGACGCTCTCTCCCTTGTGGGAGACGCGAGCGGTCTTTCTCTGTAATTGGTGCGCAGAAACAAGTTTCCTGCTGGATAACTCAATTGGAGGCGGCGGGTCAAGTGTCGGGTTATAACGGCAGCAGATAGTGAGACAGATGAAGGGATGAAAAGGCATGAATGGAAGATGGTCTTTTGCTGCAGGACATACTCATGTATACACACGTACCCAAATCACAATAGCCTGTGTACATGTTTCTGCACTCTGTATAAATGCGACGCGTCCTCCCGTGTCCCTCCTGGTCGTCTCTTGTCTTTTACTTGACACCTCTCACGCACACACACACATATATATATACATACATCCGCCCCTTCCTTCTCTATCATCTATCAAACTCAACCGAACACACATCCACACACCTCCTTGCTTGACATAACGACCATCCATCCATCCGTTGAACGCAAAAAAAAAAAAAAAGATCTACCTCCTTCTTGGTGTTACTCATCAAGTCCTCTTTCGAATAAAGGTAAAGCAAACACCACTCGAGTATCTATTCGCGCATTGCACAGCGAGAGAGCATTCTTTTCTTTCTTTGTTTTTAAACCTCAAACAATTCGCGCCGAACCCGTACTCCTCTCGCAATGTGCATGGACGGAGATTTTACTGTGGTTCTAAAACGGGAGGGTCATTGTGCTGCAAGGTGGTGCCATTTATCCGTTACATCTCCGCCAAAAATAACGACACAGGTTGTTTATCAATGGCGCCATGGGCACTCAAAGGCAACAACGCTGCACGTTTGGCGTCATCGGCTGTTCTCGTCCTGCGAATCACGCACATCTTTTCCTTTATCGGCCTCCCCTCGTGTTTCTATTGCACCTCCGCTTGTGCAGACTAGAGTTCATTTTGACTTAACGCCGTCGAGGTTGAACAGACCTCAGGTGAGCAAATAGTGATTAAAATGAGTAATGGTCTTGAAACACAATACGTGAAGGTTCACATCGCATGAGCTGGAATGCATTGGAGACAGGCGATCCTGACCTGTGAGCAGTATTATAATACTGATCCAGGTGGTCGCACAGGCTGAACAAGCACACCACAACATACACAAAAGAAGATAGAAAACAGAAGAAAAAACACATGCTACAATACACAGGAACGCGAGCTGCATAATGTTCCTTTGTGCATGCCGTACAAGTTGTTTGTGGCATGGCGCGATTTTCTCCTGCGAAGAATGGACACATGTCCCTTTTTTGTGGTCGTAGTTTTTGGATCATTTCCGCTATCCGGTTGGATCGTAATGGATCATGTTCATACCGAAGCTCCCTTGAGCAATGCTTCCCTTCTCCCCTTTTCTGTTCTCGCCCTGTGTCAGCCCATGTCCACTGCCCTTCGTTAATGCTACCTCGGTCATCTTACATATGGCCCGGTCCACTCCTGGTAAACACCCCCTTCCTACGGGTACTCGGCCCATCTTCATGAGGTCCAACGCGGCCAGTGCATATGCAAAGAGAGATGTTAAGAAAACATATCACAGCTCCAATTCAGAGTTGCAGTGCCTCGCCAATAGTGTTGCACCATGGCATTGTTGCATGGGCCTTTTTGGAAGTGCAGTTTGCGTTTCTTCTTCTACGAACTTCGTGTGCAGTGTGTGGAGTAAACATTGCCTGGATATGGTTCGTAAGCGCCCAGGTTGAACTAAGCTCAGGCTAATCTGATACTGATTGTACTCTTTTGTGTCCACGTTTCCCTGCTCACTCGTCCGCTAGTGCTCATCCCCGCCTGTTTGTCGTCATCGCCAGGCACTAGTCCGAACAAGTCGCTCGCTCCCAAGGAGGTTTATTGTATCCATTTTTCCGCCGCTTTTTATATCGCCTGTCCTCTCTCGCTGCTCTTCTCTTGTGCCCCATCACCTAAGAACCTGCACCGCAAGCCTCAAGCACCAGCACCAACAAGCAAGACCTTCCCGTTCCACCTCTCTGTGCCCCAGTTCCCTTTTCTGCCCTCATTCTTTTTTCCCTTCTCCTCGATATTTTTCAACAGCAGCCAGACCACTCTTCATTCCGTGATACATTTTCCTTCCCTCCTGTTTTCGGGTCCTCGCTCCCCCGCCGTCATAATTCGCTTTTGTTAGAGTTCAATAGGCTGCAATAGTCTAGGACACACATAATTGTCTCTCATTATCTTATTATCTCATTATTTCTTTTTGTGTCCCTTCTCGCCTGCTCTCGTCGCCTTTGTATTTTTCTTATTGTCCTTCCATTTCCTTTTATTGCTGTCCCCCCCAGCCCTCAGTTCGCCTTTCTCTTCTTTCAATCTTTCTTACTTTCTTGCTCTCTCCAGCACTGCCTTTACACCTACTCTCCGCCCTTACTTTCATCTTTGCTCTTTCTATATCACACTCCCATTCCCGCATTAACACCAACACCCACACCCACACCAAGTCCACTCCTCGATCCCATCCTCACGCCATGGCATCCCCCGTACAATTCCAGCGAGATATTTCCTCTCCGTCCTCTCCATCTTCCACATACACAGCATCATCCCCAACATCATCGACCTGCTCCAACTCAAGTCACTGCAAATCGGTCCAGTTCTCTCGCTTCGTCAAGATCTCGTTCACGTACCCGAGCGACGAGTACGATCGGTCTGCAATCGAGCCTGCGAAACTCACATTGACTGAAACCTCTGAGCTCTTGCAACTGCGAAGCGATTGGCAACAAGAACTGGACGAGCGCCAGAAAGAAGCGCTCTTGGACCGCAACGATGATGGCTATGGTGGCAGCAATGGTGTCTGCCACATGAACAGACGCGAGCATTCTGCATCGCCCCCATCGTCGCCGTCATCTTCGCCCTGCTACCTCTCCTCGTTTCCAGAGTGGATGCCTTTGCCTCCCCCAGAACTGCAAAGCAACCATTCATGCCGTAGCCGCATCCACACACACTCGCTTCTCCAGCCGTCTTCAACTTGCTCGCATGCATCCCCACCGTGCTCGCCCGTGCTCTCGCATCACGACAGCTGCAGCAGCAGCAGCAGTGACGACGACGAATACGACGCGGCGCTTTCAAGACCCCAGTCCCGGCCGTCGCTCACGCCCCAGCAACAGCAGCAGTACCAGCGACTGAAGCGGTTCGGCGGGAGTAGGAATGGGATGATGCACCGGCACAGTCATTTCGATCGCTCGAAAGAGAATGTCGAGTGCCTCGCCTAGAAGGGCGAATATCGTGCCCTGTGCATCGAGATGCATGTCGAAATTTCTCGCCTTGCAATCCCCGCCCTCCCCTTTTTTTTTGTTCAAGTTCATCGCATTGTCTCGACGTTTCTTCGCCAAACAGCAATCAGCATACCCTTCGTCTCCTCTGTCGCGCCTTACCTCATATTGCACCGAGGTTCTTTTTTTTTTTTTATTTTATTTCCTTTGACGTAATTTATTCAGCGTCCGCTCTCATTGGCGGAGCACATATTGACAAGACGTTTGTCACAAGTTTTTTGCGATGGATCACGAATATTTCGTTGGCCGCGCTTGATATTTTTCCCTTGTTTCTCTCGCGTAAGCACATTGCAGCAACGCAGCA
>MU617222.1:0-18720 GCA_025201705.1 Dissophora ornata
TTTTTTTTTCTCCCCTCGTGGGATAAAAAAATGTGCGCTCTCAGCTTATGAAAAGCAAGAACGATGTCCGATCGTACACATAATAGCACTACACGCGAAACCACTTTGTGCTAACTGGATTCATTTCTTTTTTTTTATTTTTTATCTAGAGCTGCTCTTTTTTCTTTGTCTCTTTTCTGTCTCCCATTTTCGCTCTGACTCTGTTGGCCAAAGAAGAAGCAAGTGGGAAAAACCATAATAATATCAAGCAGGAAGCAAATCGGCTTTTTTTCACAAAACCACAGCACCTTCCCCAAACCAATGGCAGTTGCTCTTTTCCCTACTCTCAAGACAACGAAAAAGAGAAGACCGACAACAATTAGGCATGCATATGCATTGTGTCGGAGACGTATTACCGTCTTACTCTAGCTTAATGGGATAGTTGTGGGGGGAGTGGTTTCTTCGTAATGAACTCTACCTTTGTCTTTTACTAGGTTTGTTTGCTCTGAGTAAGCACAACAGAAAACATGAAAGTTGAGTGATCGCTCAGATCCGGAAGCACAATCAACAGTAGATTACAATGGTAGGGTTTGTGGACACAACGGCATTAAGAGAAGGTCGGATTTGAGCATGGTCGCATTGAGCGCTTTTTGCATGCCGAGCACATGGCAGGAGCGTGATCGAGAGCAGCAAGGAAGAGAATGAACCTGTGGGGCATACCTGTTGCGTTCGCAAATGACTCTGATCAACTTTTACAAGTCTAGTCTTCCATAATACCTGCGTTTGTACTGTGTACACGACGATTATACATGCACGCCCTGTTTTTCTTCCAGCTCTCATTCTCCTTCCAACTCATGATCTCGCTGCATGTCCTATTTTTCTTCCTCCTCTGGACAAAAATCACTGATTCCAAGACCTGTGTGCCTGGTTTAGGATTCAGTCTTTATAATAGCTGCAACTTTAATTTGTCACCATTCCTCCAAAGTTCGCTCTTTTTTGCCTGCAGCACTGTACATATCTTTCGATGCATCTGGCTCCCATCTGCCACACCGCAAAACAAATGATAAAAATATGCCCAGTGCCTGGACATGATGTTGTTGTTCAGCAGTCCACCCTGCACTTTCATTGGTTCATGTGCGCATGACACATTGGCTTTTGGAATCCACTGCAACTTGAAGTATTAAAGAACGGACCTGCTGAAGCTTTCTATAACACATCCCCCCCTCCCCTCTTTTTTTTTCAACGTGGCAGATGTTGAGATCTGCTAACGAAACTAGCAAGACGTTGTTGTTATCCAACGTATTGTTAATCTATTTCAATCCTCATGAAGTGTATGGAGCGTATGTACTTCATTGATCCCTCCTCCTTTCCGCGGAGTCATTCTTAGAACTCCCTCGTGCAAGCAGACATGTGTAGATTGAAACTACACAGCAATAGCCGAAGGAGCTGCGCTGGTTGGAGTAATTCCATTCTCACTGGGGCTTTGTTTCACTATTTTTTGAACCCGTGCAATATTGTGCTAGTGAACTCTGAATACATCCTCTACGGTGCATCATAGCGTACCTGTCACTGCAGCCGCAAGGGCAACGGGGGTGTCTTGTTCTAATCCGCCACCAACCCAAACACCAAACAGAAAATGAAATCGGATACTCTTTTTTTTTTTATTCGCAGAACGATTGGCCTTCTACGCCTTTGCCTTTTGTCAATGCAAGGTTACTTACTCCATTTCGTTCTGTCACTCGTTGTGACTTATGAGGTTGATCTTCAACCCCGCCCATTTTTTTTCTTTTTTTTTTTTTTCCCTTCTTGGCTCTGCATAAGGTAATCTGGACACAAACAGGCCGCATGCGCGTAACATCCATAAAAAAACAGCAACAACAAAACGCTGAAATAGACTGAGCGCGACGTATGAACACATGAAAAGTAAGAGCCATGTGGTTGTAGAAGTATGCGGTAAAAATATTTCCAATACAAACAGACCGACAAAAACACTGCGTTCTGCAGAGAATGTATACATATCCCCTTCGTCTGAGACTACATTTTTTTTTGGATCCAAGTTACGTGAGAGCTATTTGAGCTGCTCGAGTAGACCATGAACTGTACACATGTAGACCACGTATGCCATCGCTTAAGAACAGCAGTCTTCTACAACTCTGGTCAATCCGATCAACAAAGTGAAGTTTCTTCCTATTTGGACAGAGGGGAATGAACACTGTTTAGGACAAAATACTTTACTTAAAGCATAGGGTGGGATAACGCAAAGTATAAACCCATACAACACAAATTGTACAAAGAGAAAGTGGGGAAAAGCTGTTTTTACACTTTGGCCCAGATGAATCTTAAATTCCCTGATTGGAAGATATGAGAATGGTAATCAAAACAGGTGACTGCATTCACGAAGATGGATAGCAGGCGACTTTTTTCCGCAAACTGTCGGGGGACCACCAAGTTGGGTGAAAAATAGTGGCCTTTTTTTTTTTTTTTTTAGGGGGTGGTTTGGATTAGTCGGAGATGGGATCAAGAGACAAAGTAACGCATAGTAACCAAGGACTGCCAGGGGCCAAGTAGGGCTACCGAATATAAAACCCTAGAATATACCTGGATTGAGGATGATTTCCTGGTCGGTGATTTTCGACTCCGGAGAATGAAGTAAAGAAAGCGGAGAGGTGACCTATCATCACTCTGTCCGGAAGAATATGCCACATTTAACACCAGTCCCAAGAATTTGGTGTGGAGGACTCTTACGATCCTGAGGATACGTTTTGTTTAAGGCCATGCCTGGTCTAAGTTTCAAACATGATGATGTCAAGATAGACGTACAAACACCCCGGAGATGGCACCATCGTTGAGTGCCACGAAAATTATGTCTCACATCGGGTATATGTTTTTTCAGCGTCAGGAAGCTATTGAAGGTTTCAAATTTGCAGATCTTTTTTTTTTTTTTTTTTTTTTGCCTGGTCAAGTGAGGCAGCACGCACGCCTTGAGTTTATTTTGAGATGCAGATGCTTCGATGAACGGCGCGAACAAACAGTGGTTCAAGAATTACAAGCAACTAACATCGATGCATTGGACACTCTGAAAAGCCAGAATAACGCAAAGGAGTGGAAAAGAGGAGTCCACCTTCAAACCTTGTTTTGCATAACCTTTAGGATCTGCACATCCTAACATGTCCATGTGCAACAAAAGAAAATTCTGCAAAGGTAAAAAGGGTTGACACCCATACAAACACACAAATACACAAACACACAATCAACGTAAAAAACAGGAAACAGGTTGTGTACCATCCATAATCCTAACCCTAACCTTTTGGCCTTGTCCTTGATTGCGTTCAAGACGCTTTTTGCGTTTGCGTTTTGCGTTCACGCACAGTTTGAACTATATCAAATTGGTTTGGAACGTGCATCTTCTTTACCTTTCTCGCTTGGTGAGCTTTATTTTGTTATTTTGCATGCTTCAAAATGAGGTCATGTACCACACACATAGCCACCGACTCATAAGAACACAGCCTTTTTGTGAAATGTCTACAGCCATAGGGAGTGAAAAAAGCCCTTGTTTCGAGTGATTTGCTGTTGTTGATGCTGCAGGGATTAGATACCACAAAGGCGTTGTGTCCACATGATCAACCCACCGGCTCCAGCAGATGGTTGCAATCAAAATGAGCCATATTTAACAACAAGGTTTCCTCTACACCCGCAGGGCTATCAAACAACATTTGCAGAAACCATTATTAATCCCCACACACCAAATACTTCGCAATCGCTGCATCCACCCATGAGTACAGGTCTATCTGTGAGTTCATGAACATGTACAGCGAAAGCACGATGGGATGGTTCACTGGACTAGATATGCTTGCTAACGCTATGCCATACGTTCATTATTGTATTAGGATATAACACCATTAGCCTCTCTGAAGGTTGACGACAAGGTCCACGACCTGAAAGTTTGCGGTAGACTCGTCGAGGTCCTTCTCTGGCCTTTCCAATGCAGTGACAATAGCAAAAGTAAGCATTCGCCAGCGGACACGTATACTTTTCACAACATCCTAATACTATTTCTTTATCTTCTGCACATATTACTAGCGAGCGGCAAGGACAGCCCAGACATTGACAATAACCTGGGCCCGGCCATCCTATCGCCCGTGTTACCGCCCGCTCCTATAGACATGTCCGATAATTTGTCAGCCCCACCTCTTGACCGCCAGTCTACCTCCCCCTCCTCCATAAGATCCGACCAATTTTCTTCGTCTGCGCACTACTCAGTGGCCTTTACCATTCGGGATTTCACGGCCGAAGTCGAGCGAAAAGTAGTTCTGGTCGCACCGGCTCTCCATCTCTTGCCCACACCAAATTTCTGGGACGCCATTGTTCTTGACAACACATCGGTATGTGTCCACCCACTCTTAATATGAGATAGCGCCAGTTTGTGGGGGAGAGAAGGGCTTTTCATTTCTGAAATCTGACGTCTCCACTCCCGAAACCTCTCTCCCTTTTACTCCATCTCATAGTATTTGCACATTGGTCGGTTTGGCGATGCGATCTTTGCCGCAACACAGACGGGTAGTTCATGGACTATCATTCCATTTTTATGAGGTCCCCGTAAGAAGCTGGGGCATGCACGGGCCACTTCAACTCTCAATAAAAAATGAGGCAAGTTCTCGCAATAACCCAGGCAACCCCAGGACTAGGACATAAGAATATCATCCGCATATTAAACCTTACAACTTTGGCGACACATTCTTCTGTAAAACAGTGTTGCGTATGGGCGTAATGGGTGTATTCTGTTTATCGGTTGTTGTGGTAGCTATTGCCTTCATTCTACTATTTTTTCTGCGCCTGTCGTTTTTTTTCTCTGCGGCCTGCAGCCTGCAGCCTGCAGCCTGCATCCTCCTTTCAAGGCTCACCAGCTGCCAGTACGACCTCAATTTTCTTCCGCAACTCCTTGCTGATAGGATCAAACACCTTTGGTAGACTCTCCCACTCCCTCTGCACTCGAGCCTTGATATCACTGAACTTTGGCCACGCCTTCAACGACTCCGCAGACGAAAGAAGGAACCGCTCCTCTGCTGAGGCATTGTTTGTTGTGGTCGATACAAAGATCGAGGAAGTAGTGCCAGTGGCCGAGAGAGGGACCTTGCCGTGATCATAGACCACTTGCAACAAGTTGTCTTTGTGCGGCACACCATTCTCGGCGCGAGGATACACCATAGGAATCTATGTTTTTTTTGGAGCGATTATAAGAAGGTTAGGCTACACTAATTACGACTTTGGCATTTGAATCCTGATTTCATACTCTGTTGCACCTACACCCTGCTCGTTTCGGACGACGTCCAAGACACCGGGCAAACTGATCTTATCCGAGTCTGTCTTCGGGTGTTTCATCACATCTCTATGATTTCAATCAATCAGCATTATAAACCGGGTGTCAGCGAATGAACAGTGAAGCGCACACGCACAATATATCTTGCCATTGTAGTTTCTTACCTCTTGGTGCCGTCCTCATAGACAACATGGCACAACTTTGTCGCGAATGACAACGTGTCGCGATTCAGCTTCTGCAGCAGGCCTCCACCCATACCAAACGCGCAGCACTGTGCAGCGTATCCCTCTTTGAGGACTGCGTCCAGAATCTTACCTAGCGATGTGTAGCTAACGCCATCACCCTGAATCACACCACAGCCGCGAATGACCTTGTACCCTTTTTGGTTCACATCACAGCCAAACACTTTTTCAGCAGCACTAAGTGCATAATAACAGGGAGGTGCCTGTTAAAGATTGGCTTGCCTAGAGCAATTAGGTCCGCAGATATCAAAACATCTGACTTACCGCAAACCTTGCATTACCGCATCGACAACATCTCCGCTATCTGGCCGGAGCACCAGGAACCCTCCCTTCTCCAACTTGAAGCTTGCGACCGCTGGCAGGACCGAATCTAAAGCGCGCTGGTAGTCATAAGAGTCCATCACACAGGCGAAGACACCCTCGCCAAATTTCTCGATCATCGCCTCCATCGCCTCCTTCTCGGTCCTGAAAGCCGTCATCACAGAATGTTCGCTGGCCGGGATGGAGCTGGCAACGGGCTCGCCTCCATTGAGCTGGAATTGGGCATAAAATGCGGCGCTCATGGTGTCAGTTCCTGTAAAATTGAGCTTTTTGAATTGACAATATCATTAATGTGAGTGATCAAGGACTCTGCTGATTTGGAAACTAAAGCGCACACTTCAGAGACTGGACAGTTACCAAATGAGCAGTGCCTCCGATAACAGACTGCTCGACACTGGTGCATCCGCGGAACCCAAAATCGTGCAGTCGGCTCTCCAAGGACCAAAAGCTATCCTCGTCGACACTCCTGTCGTAGGCAGCCTGAATCAAGTCGCGCGAACGTCTTGATAGTGTAGCCACAGTGATCGGGTACTAAAGATGTTGAGATGCCAAGCAGAAATTTCTATAAGAGTGGGTAATGGGAAAAACAATCCATAGCAAACATTCTCTGCTCAAGTCTATCAATTGATCGCTATCAATGTTCCTCCGCAGAAACGGCAAAATTTCAAACACGCATACCCAGATCATAGTCAGCTGGGTTTCAAGAAAAGTGACTAGTCGGCTCATCTCGCCTTCGGCTGTAATCTGAAAAGCAGGCACGTGAGCATGGCAGGCCGTGCCCTCGGGAAGAGCCTCAATCTTGACGGGAAAGTATCCGTCATGCTCCTTTACAATCTAAAGGTGACCGGATGGGAAAAGAAATAATTCAGCCGCTGTAGCTTTAAAGTTTGGCGGCGCGAGACGGTTTTGCTTACCTTGATGAAAAGGTCCTTTGGATACGGGAAGGAAGTGAAGCCGGCGTTATGGGTTGCGAAGAAGACCTCGGCCTGCTCAACATCCTGGAGGGTCCACTTTTTGGCCAGGTAGTTTTCGATGCTATGGTGGCAAAACAAAAAAAAGATAAGCTTATTTGTTGAAAAAGCAAGACAGAAGTGGCGCACACTCCCCCGCTCGCATTCCCATTTTTCAGGGCAAGGCAACAAACTATGTGTACATGTAACGGATGCCGTAATAGACGATGCGTTGGTCATTGGGGTCCTTGTCATAGGCTTGACGCATCTCTCCGTAGGCAACCATCTTTTGTGCCTTCGGGTAAATGAATGGATGGGTCGTCTTGTACGAGTCCGTAAGGACCGCATGGGGAATGTGGAATGAATTCATGATCCCGAAAGTTTTGATGTGCTGAGAGTTCACTACGAGGTATCGTTGGCAATGGCCTTGAGTTTTGATAGGTCGTTATCTTTGTGAAGGATCAGGAGAAGGAGGGACAATAATCAAGGAGTGTGGTCTCTCCAAAATACTTATACGAACTGCGCGCGTTATTTCCGTGACTTGGGCGCGGGCGGTCATCCTGACCCTTTATTTCTGAGCGTTCTCGCCTTCAATTGCATTCTTTTATTGTCTCAAGAGGAAAAAACTGTAGTGTTATGAGTGTGGGTGTTGGGATGCGGGCAAAATACTACGTGTGCTTAGCGAAACCTGACAACGACATAGGGAACCTCAATGTCCTCGCCATCACGATCATAGCAAACAACTTCGACCGTGAAAGCCTTGACGTGTGCTGGCGTTGGCTTTCTTGACACAGTCTCAACCAACTTTGAGAACTTCATTGACAAGCGTTCCTTCTTCTTGTCCTTCTGCATGAACGAGGTGTACAACATGCTCACACCTGCTGACACCATCGCAATCTCGATCTCATGCTTCTCCTTGAAGTAGTCGATGAACTCCTGCAGCGTCACATCGGCATTGATCTCAAAACGATCCCAGAGCGTGAACTCCGTCTCATGGTACTTGAACTTTGGTGCGGCGATGGGTTCTGAGAAGCCAAAGAATGGCAAAGCCAAGTTCACAAAACCGTTCTTGTAGTCATCAATCTTAGTGCGGCCGTCGATAATCTTGTACAACTCCAAGCAGACCAGTCCGGTAACCATAGCCGTGGTTGTCGCAATGGCGGGGATGATGCGACCAGCAATGAACTTGGTGCGGTGCTTGTCGGCAGGGGAGATGCCATAGTTGGAGGCGCGCAGGTTCGAGGTAGCGGTGATGAAGTCAATGTGGAAGTTGGTGTCATCGTCCTTCTCGAACTCAACAGGGTGGAGGCGGTATCCAGCCAGTGTCGAGGGCGCAGGCAGAGTATCAATCAGCTTCTGCAACTCGGCTTGGTCGCTATCCTCCGTAGGAAGGGACTCACTCTCTGTGACCTGGATCTTGACACCAGACTTTGGCTTGTACTCGGGTACAATGACATTCGAGAGCGTCTGGCGGAAAATCTCGGGGTTGGTCTCTCCCTTCAAACCGTAGTTGAAGGCATGGAGATTGGCGGCTGCGATGATGAACTCCAGGTGACTAGGATCATCAATGTTGAACTCAAGAGGGGTTGGGGGACGCTTGGGAGCGCTCCAGAACAAGGTACCTGAAGAGGTGACAGAGTCTTTGGGGAAATTGAACAGGAGCTGCTGAATGTTGTTGTTGAACTGCTCCTCGAATTGAAGCCGGGCCCAAGTAATGCACTCCTCGAAAGTCAACGGCTTGTTGGACACCAGGTACTTCTGGATCGTCTTCAAGGTCTCAGTGCTGTTGCCACGATCCTTCAGCAGACCTTCAATGTAGTTGGGCTGGCTAAGGTATAAGTTGGCATTCTCAGCTGGCTGCTTGAAGAATCCCTCAAAAGCATCGCGAGCCCACTGAATCGTGTGCTCGATGGCGTTGGGGAAGTTCTTAAGCGTGCAGAGGGGGATGGATGTCTCTGGAGGATCCTGCGACGAGGAATAGGACTCAGTAACGAACGGAACGACCACCTGAACATTGCCTTTGGTTCCAAGAGTTCCAGACTCCAACAACGACTTGCGGAAGTACACACAGCGTCTGTCCATGTACTTGCGAGCGTCGAGATTGTCGAGCGCATTGGTGACACCGTCCAAGTTGGCAAAGAAATCGTCATCGTAGACCCTCTCACTATCAACACCGACACGCTCCTCGTAGGCAATGACATGGCCATGCGTAGCAGGGTTCATCTTTGCAATTGCGTCGGCAGCCGAGCGAGACTTCAACTTGCCGACATCAGCAGGACGGAACAGGAATTGACGGTTCAAGTTACTCTTCTCAATCGTGTCCATGTCGGTGACGTGGATCTTTCCTTTCGGTCCAGTTCCAAGACCCATCATGGCCCAGTTCTTGAGCATCTCGCATCCAATAGCTCCTGCTCCAACCAAAAACTCCCTAAAGTTCTCGATCCTCTCCTGGAACTCCCTGCCAAAAACGGCAATCTGGTTATCGTGGCGAGAGCCGATGGGCTGGCATGCCTCTTCGGTCAGGGTGATTGATGTAGGCAGGGATTCCAAAGAATCAAAGTACATCCACTGGTGAATAGGGCTAAACTTTCCTGTGCACGCCTTGAGAACCTCCTGGGCTACAGTACCACCAATGACAGCGATCATAGGGGACAAATCTCCAACGGCTTGGTATGAGAGATCCTGGATCAGTTTGTCATCCAATTCCGCCTATGGATTACAAATACAAAATCGCGCATGTTAGTGAGGTTGTAATAGAGCACAAAAGATAGTCGATTTCCAAGGCAAAATCGAACCTTCTCGGCGGCTTTATCGTTGATCTCTTTGGAAAGAGTCTGCACTAGCTTGGCATCTTCGTCATTTCTGGGGCGGGGCTGGCGACCGTACTTGGCAGAGAAAGCGTGCAAAGCTTGGAATCCAACATGGAGCTGAGCTGGGCGATCGAACTTGCCAAAATCTGTGATCAAAAACTCGGGCTCTTGAAGGGATTCTTTAAGGCTCGACTATGGCAATAAAGTAATATCGACGGTCGTAAGTACACCAGTACTTTCTCATCACCGCTGTGATCGAACATCATGCATTCGCAACTGTAAAGACAAGACCGGGGCTTACAAAGTCGACCTGCTTGGGCATCTTGACTTGCTGGAAGAGTCCTCCTCGGACATAGTCTCCCATGTTAGAGGTGTCGCCGATCGAGAAGGTGTAGGGTCCTAGCACCTTGATCTTTCTTGGAGTGCAGCCGTTCAAGGCTTCCATACCGACAACCTCCACAAACGTAACGTGATCGCCATCTTCCAAGCCGTGACGGGTCTCATCCAGGCAAGTGACGATGCCCTCCGCCTCTGATGAAATCTCGGCAATCATTCCAGAAAGTGCCTCCTCGCCAGTGACGTCGACAACGTTGAAGCCCTTGCCGAAGTCGTTAAAAGCAGAGGCAAAGAGACCGTGGGTCTCGGCAGAGATGTAGTAGATTCCATTGGCGTGTGTGTACTCGTTGATCTCCAGCTGCTTTTCTAATGAAGTCTCAGTTACAACGACAACCTACATACCCGGACAAGACGGATTTAAAGCATTAGTGTTTCTGCACTTTCCGGTTCGAACAAAGGTGTCGGGAATGGCTACATTCTTACCTTGAACTGCGACAACTTGTCAGTGGTCAGCTCGCCCTCCAGGACGCGAATAGGCACATACGCGTTCAATTCAGCGAGATGTGGCCTGGAGACAACATCTCGGGGCTTGCCAATGTCCTCCTTGGTCAGAAAGAACTATTCGTGGAGGCGGCGCCAGGACAGTGGACATTAGTACTCTAGATCAGATCCCGACAGGCATTTGCAGCCTCTCTATTAAGCGTCGTCCATACCTGGGTCGACAAGTCTGTGAGCTGCACTGGGGCAGGGTCGTATAGAGTAACACTCTTGACGCCAGCAAGAACAACGTTCTTGGCTGGATAAAAGCAATGACAAAGGAATGCGATATTAGTAATCGACCGCGGAACAAAAAGGAACGCCACTGTTTGTGCAGGTGAGACACGTACCAATTTCGATTCCCAGGCCCTTGACGCCGACAATCAAAATGTTGGAGGTACCCATCTTCTTCATGGCCTCATGACCAAGGACATATCTAGATTATTCAGAAATATCGCATCGTTAGTGCCGCTGCCTTCAACTGTCCTGAGCAAGAGCGAGTCAGAGCCTTGGAGACTCTAAGACACATGTAATGGAGGCGATCCGCAGTCAAGACTACGTGTCGTTCGATGGGGTTCCATGTTGAAGGGTGGAGCACTTACAACTGGCGAGAGTAGAGACCCTCGTCAATGGCATTTTCTTTTTCGACTTCCATGCTGGGTGTGGTAGTAGGTTTTGACAGGAGGTGGGGGGAATATATAACAGTGATAAAGAAGAAGAGAGAACGTAAATGAATAAATGAATGAGAGAGAAGGAACAAGGAACACGTCTCCTCGCCTTCGAGACGCTCTTTTGGCGTGCTCCGTGACTGGGTCACGTTACAGAGTTGTGGGGCAACGTACGCGTACGGGACAAGTATGCGCCACCATTGCCGTTGCTATCGCGGCACCATGGCTTCACAATGCGATCCACAATGCGATTTACTGCATATCTTCAAGCTGCAAGACATTTCCTATCCACAAGAAAATGAGGGATGGTTTTTATACAGGGCACTAAAGACTATGGATTATTCTAAGTGGTTTGATACATTTGCAAAAAAAACTGGTCTATACAACAACAGCGGCGGAGCGAACTCTGCCTCTGATATGGTCTCGAGGCTGGTTTTTCGTGCTCTCAACCTTCAAGCGCATCGAACTCGGTCTGTGCCCGGATGGCCTCGACCCATTGCGAGATAGGGTCAGCTGCTGATCCTGACCGCCCATTGTTCTCGTGCACGAGTAGCATAACTTGGTCGCCGTCCTTGAGCGCAAACATATACAAAGCTTCTTGGTCTCCATCGATCGGCTCAAAGCCAAGACCGTTCGCTTTCCTGAACAGACTCAGCTCGGGCCACGAGTCTTCTGATCTGTCCCCTGCAACCGGGCATAGTTGAGTGTACAGTGTCTTTTTAAAACGGCGGACAGTTTCCAGCTAGTGCAAATGGGAACACCATAGACCATAGACAGACGGGTCAGCGCATTGGGACAGGGTCAAAACTTGTGTTTCTTGACAAAAAAAAACTTCCCCCCCCCCCTCTCAAAAAAAATGAAAAAGAAAAAAAGATAAAAGTGCCCTACATTGTCGACGAGAACATCTTTACTCGTCCCCTCGGGTGCAGTAAGTGGTTTCCACGATGGCGCGTGAAAGGGTGTTGAGGCATCGCCGAGCATGTACTCCACAAACACCTTCGCGCAGTAGTTGACGCTCGATCCAATGCTGTAGTCGTAATCATAAATTATTGCCAGAGGAAAAATCGAGAGGGATGAGTGAGTTGCGACAAGCAACAGCAGCAACGTAGAGCTGTACGCTACATACCATACCCACAGCAAAATGCCAACTCGATCACAACATACCTTGTCAAATCCCGAGTTGCAGCACACCGACGAAGACCACCGCTCGAGATTGGGCGTGCCAGTGAAGCATATGCGAAATCGTCCACCTTTTCAGACGAGGAATCTGAGTGGAGTTTGGAGTCCACCCGAGCATGTGTGGTTCGGAAATAGGAGTTGGCTGCTTGCTCCGTCATGGCCATTTTGATTTGTGTGAAGTCAGCGGGCAGCACAATCGCGAACGTCAGTGAGGATGGCGATATAAAGAGAAGAGAAAAATAGGGGATATGATTTACTCAGTCTGTTAGAGGAGAGATTATAGGGTGTTTTTTTTGGGGGGGGAGAGATTTCGTGTAAAGATGGTGTTAGTGTCGAAGGTGTAGTTGTCGGTTGGATAGCAGAGAAACAGAGATAGAGATAGAGAGAATGAGATAGAGAAAGAGATGGAGAAAATCGTTGATTAACGTGAAGGGTAGAAGAAAGGGCAAAAAAGCCGTGCGCGGTGTGATGATGAGCAAAGGAAGTGCTGTGAGGACGAAAGAGCTGGTTCGTTCGCGAGAATTAAATAGCGGGCTGGTTGGAAGGCGTTCGTTTTGTCGATGAAGTGTGATGATTTGCAAGAGATCTAAGAATGAAGTGTGTGAGATGTGCTGGCTATGGAGATGCGGGGTAACGGAGGTAGAGAGCACGGTGTGGAGAAAGAGAGAAGGGAGAGGAGGAGAGAAGGGATAGGAAGAGAGAAGGGACAGGATGAGAGAAGGGATAGGAAGAGTGAGCAAAAAGGGAAAAGGGTCGGTGTGGATGAGCGAAACAGCAGCATAGAGATGGTTTGAGGCGCCGTCGCACGAAACGGCTCTGAACGACGGAGGGCTTTGGCGAAAAGGACAGGAAGGATAGATGGATGGCCAATGCTTTTATTTTTTTCCCGCGTTTGACGAAGCACAGATGGCCGGAGCGAGAGGGGCAGTGTAGTGGGGACAATATCGACAGTTGGCATGCAAGCAGGACAAAGACACAACAAGGTCCCCAAGCAAGGGGGAGATCAATGCGAGTCCTGGTCGCTCAGCGCAAGGATAGTATGCGTGTTTGCAGCACGCCTCTTTTTCTCAGTTTAAGCTCGCCAAAGGCTACATCATTGCTGCCATCGTCACTAACACCAGTCTCGATTGTATCCTGAATCCCTACTCCCCTGTCCTGCTCCTACTCCCGCTCCTGTACTTTTTTTTAATGTTGTCAATTGCTTTGTTTCGGTCCTGATCTGATCTAGACCCTTTCTATTAGGTCCAGTGCCCGTGAACTAATCGGCGCACTAACCGCCCTTCTGGATGTTGAGCTGCACGATCCAAAGCCTGGCCGAAAAAGGGACGGTGTGGGTGGGAAAAAAAGGAGCAACAGGGGGGGAGAAAGCAACAGCGACAGCAACACCAGAAGACAGCAACGACAAGAGGGTAGATGAAATGAATAATGCAATGGCACCAGCAGTTACAAGTTACATAAGAATTTGGGGGATAATCATGCAACCCTTACTCCGATCATTTAGGATTGCCTAGCGCATCCGTCGTCTTTTGCCAAGCTCCCACTCCCACTCCCTTCAACGGAAAACAGAAATACAAAGTGCAAGAAAAGAAACAAGGTGTAAGGCGAGGTAAGGAGATCTAAATACCGAGATAGAGGGGGGGAGGGGTTTCCCATGGAGGTAGCCGATCTTCAACTCACCATGGATCGGTGAATGCGCTGTCATTCTTGGTGCGTTTCCAAGATAGCCGGCCTGCAGGAGAAGACGGAAAAGCGAAGTGAGGAGCGAAGAGGGGAGTTGCACGAAGGAGTAGAGAGCGAGGCGACGAGGGCGGAGTGTAGCAAAAAACAAGAGTAAAGAACATCAGATCAAGCAAAAGTATCGGGCGTGATACCCAGGCGAGGGCGCACCGGAATATAGAACAGGTAATTGCTGAACAGACGAGTACCAAACAAGGACTGACCGTTGAAAAAGGGACAAGGGCGG
Source organism: Dissophora ornata (assembly GCA_025201705.1). Lineage (NCBI taxonomy): Eukaryota > Fungi > Mortierellomycota > Mortierellomycetes > Mortierellales > Mortierellaceae > Dissophora > Dissophora ornata. The sequence goes on from MU617222.1 coordinate 14,303, forward strand.
TTTGAGGCCAAGAACGCTGCTGATCTGATCTTTTTGGAAACAGTATGAACCAGAACGAGCGTATGGGGAGAAGACGAGAAAGAAAGTCGAACGACTGTATGAAAAGACAGTGTTTCTCATGACCATACTCTGGTGCCGATGGGCTAAGCTACAGTGTTGAGTGGAGGACATCTTCCCCGGCTGTTTCTTTGGGGACCGCCTGCTTGCATTCTTTATACGCCCGAGAACTATCCGTCTTTCGCCCTTGTTTCTTTCACTCGCGGTGGTACTTCTGCAGGAACCACAAACAACAAGACTGGCAGGCGTAAAGTGGCCACAGTTGCGGCCGCTCCTCAAACGTCCATACGTTTCACATCCAACGAGAGAAGTATGCCTCCTAGCATTATTTGCCTTTTGACATCGCCCGGCACCGAAGTCTCCTCTCCATTCCGCGCTCCACAATGCCCCTTCAAGACGCCAACGATCCAGCTTCTCACTGCCTGGGCCTCATCCAGCCCTTCTATACCTCTTTTGCCTACGGTCAATCCTCTCACACGTCCTTGGCAGTCTCCAACAGCGGCAGCACCACCAACAACGCCGCAAGCTTGAGCTTCAATCCTCCCAAGGAAGAGGTGGACTACGAAGAAGCATTGCGATATTTGTTCACGGATGCCAAGCAAGACGCAGCTGCGAGAGAACTTTGTCAAGAGATTGGCCTTGCAATGCAACCACCAATCGAGTTAGGGGTTTTACTGTACTTGTTTCGACTGCAAGCAATTGGTCGGATCAAGGAGTGGCCTTTACTGTTTGGCAAAGATAATTCATTTATTCTCTATCTGCTGGACAAGATGGCCAAGAACGAGTTTCCGAAAGACAGCGAGAATGAAAAGATGATTTGGGAACTTCGTCGAAGAGAGACTGCTGAATGGCTCAGTAACAGATAAACCACAGTAGGAAGGAAGAGCAAAGGCAGCAAAATAAAAGTAAGAAACGAGCAGCTTTGCCAGTCTCACAACTGTCGACGTGTCGCGTCGCGTTAGTGGCAATAATCTTCCGTAGTCGCAGGGTTAACGAATTCGGCGTTGGGTCTTCGAAAGTCGAAACGAAAAGCAAACGCGGCTTTTGTCATCACCACTCATCCCTCCAGTCTGCCGAAAAGAAGAATCCGCCAGCAGTCAGGACTTCAGGACATCGCCATGTTTACATCAAAGAAACAAGTCATCGCCATTGCCATCGGTCTCCTTGCCGTGGCCATCGGAGTAGTTGCAGCAGAGGAGCCCGATTGCACAGTGACACATCCCACCTCAGGAAAGTATTATGACCTTAGCCCATTGATCAGGAAGGACTCTGAGTAAGTCTTTTTTTTGTCTTCTCAGTCAGAGGGGAGCCAACGCAGCTTTATAAGCACTATCGCCGGCTAATAAGGAAGCGGACGTTGTCCGTTTGGTCTTGGCGCAAGGAACCGATACGTCGTTATACTCACTTTTCTTGCTCAAATAAAACAAAAGTCAGGACTGGACACCTGAGACTGGTGCGGACAAGTCAATGGATTTCAAACTGAACGTCTGCCACACAGTCCTGCAAAAGGAGCTTGATGTCAAGTACCCGGATGATATCGCATCCTGGGGCAAGAAGAACAAAGGCACATCGTTAGGGTAAGGCTTGGCACTGGCACGATGACACCGATAATATTGCTCAAAAATGCCGCGATTCTGACCCGTGGACATTGGTTGGTGGTGTCGTTAACAGCAAGCTGAGCAAGAACCCATTCTTCAGAGGTAATGTACAATCTGCTCAGTTGTATGTTGCTGTAGTGCACCTCTTGTACACGCGGCCAGGGTTCTGAAACGTGTTTTCTTCGCTCTGTTTAGGCGACAGCTTGCTTCTGGAATACAAGGATGGAGATGATTGTCCGAATACCAACGGAAACTACAAAAAATCGACACTGATCCGTTTCATATGCGATACCTCAGTCACTGGTCAGGTACGAGAGCTGCCAAAGAAAATGCACAGTCGCACAACAGCCTATAACTTCTGCTAGGGCTAGGCTTGGCAGCCCGTGTATACGTGGCACATTGCTGGAACGACATTCATCTTCCTTCCTTCAATCTTTTGACACATCTATAGGGCAACCCATTCTTACTGTCCAACAACAATGACTGCAACTACTGGTTCGAGTGGCGCACGCCTTCTGCATGTTCTGTGGAGCGCCCCAGTGGCAGCAGTGGCGGTGGCGTCTTTGGCACAATGTAAGCTGTCAATAACTGCAGAGCATTCGAACACAGTACGCATACCGAAGAAAGTCCACACACTCACCCATTTTCTATCTACGGCATGTGTAGTATTGGCGTTGCATTCTTTGTCTACTTTTTTGGAGGCATCGCATACAATCGCATTGTGCACCACGAACGAGGACTTAAACAGATTCCTAATTACCACTGGTGGGCTGAGGCCTTTGACTTCACCAAGGTACAGGCTTCATTAACGAGATTTGATGGTCCGACGCGAATGTCATGACTGATGAATTTGCAAGGCTAACTTGTGTGTGTGTTGTTGAATATCAGGATATGGCGGTCATCCTATTTGCCAAGTGCTACAGACCAAAGCGCTCGCAGACGTACCACAACCTCCCTGTGGACTCTGAGATCAACACGCTGATCGACGATGACTATGAAGATGACGAAGTTTGAAGGATGAAGAGATATTACGGTACAGGGAGAGAGAAATTATACGTAAATGGTCATTCGAGACAGAACATGAGACAGGCAAGCGGACAGACAATAGGAATGTTCGCCATGGCACGGACATGTTGGACGACCTGCAGAGTAATAAAGGCCATGTTAAGGAGTTTTCTATCTTTGATTATGTCAGATGTTTCCAGATTGTTGTTTGTGTCGTTGCTGACATCTCAAGGTTTAACCTGACGGAAATGTTTGAGTGGTCAGTGGTGCCTGAATTGATTTTTTATTTTGTTTGGGTTTCAGCAGAAGTCATCCGATGGCAAGAATACAAGATGCAAAAAACACACAGACACATCCTCAATTCGCCACACAGACACAGATCGCTTATCGGAGGACCACGGCACTGCAGCCGACGTGCGGCATACTTGTGCATGTATTATACATGACATGCATGTACATGCAGAGGAGGAAAGCAAACGGGTGCAGGGGAGGATGGGCACTGGTGTCAATTGGATTGGAACAGTACTTACCAGCACAAGATGCAAAGGGGGGAGAGTCGCGGCCATCGCACGGCGACGGAGGCCATCTCGCGGACATCTCGTTTTCGGGTGTGGTACAGCGAGATTGTACACACGCGGCAGACACATTGATGGGGGCGAGGTATGCCCAGTGACGATGTGTTCTCGTCCACTGGCGCTGTCGCCTCGTGTTGACCACTCTCTGACTCTTTTAAACTCCTTGCGTGCTAGCAAGCTGCTGACCCTCGTTTTTTGTATTTTTGTCCTCTTCTACGCTTCCTTTCTGCTCTTCTCCTCGTCATCCCCCTTTCCTCCTCTTTTTTTATGTCCTTCACGCCACTATCCGCCTCCCGCTCCTCTTCTCGTCGCTAACCATTCTTGCCTTGTCCCAACAAGAACTCGTCGAGTTTACCTTCGCTTTACTTTCTCTCTGCATCTGATTCTCTTCATTCGCCTTTCGAAGAGCAGACGGACAGAAAGAGAAGAGCCCGCCCATTTTGCCTTCATCGCTCTTTTGTTGTTCTTTCTCCATCACTTAATCATTCTTCGTAGACATCACCTCTCCCTCACATCTACATCCTCCCTCCCGAATCAGTGCCTCATTTCCCTCTTTAACGACCTCCACGCACTGTAAATAAGCCGAAGCTCCAAAAAAAAAAGACGTCCTTCTATACGACTAACGCCACCACCTCGCCCACTCTATTTTCACCACATCATTATGGCGGGTAAGTTTCACCCCATGTATTTTTACGGTTCCTGAACTTGAATGCAAGGGAGGACTATCAGCGGGTCATAGAAAGGCTATGCACAAAGGATGCAGCCCTTGAATATTATTCGGTGTCATGTGGTCTACAAAAGAAACAAGCTAAAAAGTTTGAAGGCGCATCTGCCACGAATCCGTTCCTTACGTCGGTGTTTGTACCGAAATGCAGCGACAAAAAAAAGTTACGAGGGAAAATAAAATTACAAGGAAAATGGGTCCGACCAGCTGCAATAATGGTCTCCGCGGGAAGGCGCTGCAACCTTCAGACATCGCCATTGAATATAGACAGAGAAAGGCATAGGACAAAGCTGGGAGGAGGGTGGAATCCGCATGTGGGATCATGTTGTCTAACTCTTTCTGTTTGGCACGATTGGAGTAGATCTCGGCTTGTACTTCGGAGAAGAAGACGAGGAACAGCTCGTGCAGGAAGACAAGGCACTTTCGTACCTTGTTCTCGCTAGCGAGCAGGACGATTCT
>MU617223.1:0-18686 GCA_025201705.1 Dissophora ornata
TAATCTCGCATTCCCGTGCCCTTCGAGCCCGTGCCTGCTCACGAGTCCTCCCCAGAATCCAGGTTTCATTTTTTTCGACTAGCAAGGACCCCAGGGTTCCCAGAATGCGGTTTTCAGGCCGAAAACCATCACCCATGCGAAATTGAAGGAGATTAAAAAAAGAATTTATATATGTGTCTGGAACCGAAACAACATATCGGGCTTAAAGGCGCCCATCTGGTCTGCTGGCCCAATGGAAAGGCGTCTGACTACGAATCAGGAGATTGCAGGTTCGACCCCTGCGTAGATCATTCTTTTGCCAGTCTGGATAATGCCTGGAGGGTAGCCAGGTCGGCTCCCCAAAGAGATGAAGTCCTTTGCATCAAAATTCTCGTTCCGAAACTTGATTGCTAGATTTGTGGCTTTAGTTACACAAAGACGCCACACTTATTTGGGAAGGAGGGGGGGCTGAGCCTTTTTTTTTTTTTTTGGTTGGCGGCAATGGATACCAAGAAAGAGAAGCATTGCCCGTGCATCAGTTCTTTGCATGCAACAGACAAGGTTCTCTGGCTCGTTTCTTGCATGCAAATAACATGGCAGCTGTCTCTCCCTTAACCCCGGGATTTAACTCCATAGATCGACACGCGTGCGTCGATGTCCAGCTTAAAAGGACCGGCAACGGAAGGTTGAAAAAGAGGCCTTTGTTCCTAGGCTCTGCACTCCTCCAGGTTTGTGGTGGTTGTAGCGATGTGTGACACGTTGACTGTCAGCAGCGAGGGGTTACCGGCCATGTACAAGTCAAAGGCTCTGTGGAGACCGACTCGGAGCCAACTCCCTTCTCTCCTGATGCTCTCACCAGGTGATGATGGTTTACATGCAATGAGATGGCAAAGCTATTTCTGTTCTCGCCTGATTTATCACCAGTCTGGGTCGCTGCCTGCCTTCTCCCACCCTTGGTTCTCTCTCTGCTCTACCTTGATTGCATTCATTCACACCGACGCCAACACGCCTCATTCCTCCCTCCTGCCATTCGCTCATTCTCATTCCATTCGTGCATCGATTCTAGTCCAACTACAAACTTTATTCTCTGCATATCCCGCTGGCTGATTTCGCCCAACAGCCATGACCCAGCCACAGCCCTGGCACATCCTACGCGCGTCTCGGGGCACGCGTTTAGCGACCGCCGCGACAGCAGCCTATTCGACCTTGACTTCGTCACTGTCATCAGTATCCCGATCATCGTCAATATCAACCTCACCATCGACATTGCCCAGAGCAAAGAAACATGGTTTTATGCTCCTTCTCCTCACTCTTTGCACACTCCTCCTCTCGCCTTCAGTCGTCGTCCTCACACATGCTGCAAAGTTCGAGGTTGCGGTCTCCAAACCCGCAGCGCATTCCGATACCCAGACTGGGGGTGTACTGGGCGTCGATGGCAGCAAGATCTTCACCTCAAAATATCTTGGCAACTCGATCGTCACCAATGCCAAGAATCTGGGCTACTCTGGGACCATCGTCCTTGGAGACAACCCGCCTCAATCCTTTGACGTTGTGTTTGACACTGGCAGCGACATGGTTGTGGTCACATCAAACCAATGTCAAGGATCGCATTGCAACGACATGGCGCATTACACGTGTAGCTCCTGCACAAAGACTCCTTACTCCTACAATATTTCGTACGGCGATGGCACTTAGGGCAGCGGACCCATTGTCATGGATAAAGTCTCGATTGGGGGTCTTGTGCTCCAGTCTCAACAGATCTTGGACATTACGAAGAGTGGACTAGATCTATCATCATACGGACCAAGGATCTCGGGCCTCGTGGGGCTCATGCCGAGTTCACCCGTATTGAATGCGGTCCCACCGCTGGCGACGATGTACAAGAGCAAGCTCCTGGACATGAACGTGTTCTCGGTGTATCTAGCCCCGACACTCAAGCAGAACCAAGGCGGGTCCTTTCTATTTGGCGGGGTCGATAACACGAAATTCGTGGGATCCTTGAACCAGGTGCCAATCTCGACAGCTTCAGGGGTGCGCGAAGGAATGTGGTACATCGATGCGGACAATGCCTCTGTGGGTGGAGTTCCCGTTGCGGGTTATAGTAAATCGCCATGGCTGTTCGACACGGGCACGTCGTTTATTGCAGTCCCAACGTCATTTGCACAGGCGTTCCATTCCAAAATCCCCGGATCCAGCTACTCTGCCACAGATCAGATTTACACACTCCCTTGCACTGGCAACAAGACATTCGGGATCTCGTTCAATGGGATCCAATACGAGGTACCGTATCTGGACTATATCGCCACAATCGGTGGGAAGTCCTCGCTCTGTGTCTCGCTCGTGATGCCGCTGGGAGACTACGAGATGTACATTCTAGGAGACCCGTTTCTTCGACAAGTCTATGCTGTCTATGACTTCACGCCCGGCGCGAGCAGGATCGGACTGGCCAAGATTGATGTGACGAATGCATCATTGGGTTGCGAAGGACTCTCTGGAGATCCGGTACCCGGTGGGGCAATAGTTACACCTCTAAGGTCTTCAATGGGGAAGAGCTGGGTTGAAACCGCACCGAGGTTGAAGATGATGACCAGCTTGGCTATTGGCTTGAGCGTTGCTGCTGCGGCCATGCTTGTATGAGTGGTAGCCGTTGGATAACAAATGAAGGGGATTTTAAAAATGAATGAAAAAATGCAAGGAGGTTGACGTTGGCTCGCGTAGTGAAAAAAAAAAAAAAAAAAAAAGGGCTGGCGAAATGTAGAAAAAAAGCGGAGGAAGGAGGAGAGAAGGGGAGATCGTGCAAGTCTGTGTAAGCAAAGTCCTCCACATACCTGTCATTTCATTTCGCTGTATTAACATTTAGCATGTATTACTTGCGGCACCACATGTGCCGCACAGTTCAACAGTCATTCAAAGTAAAAAAGGAAAACATGATCAAAACGCCGCATTCTCGGTAAAGGAGCATGAAAACAAAAATAAAGCTCATTCCACATCCGGGTCTGTCGGTCTGTGTCCCCTTGTATCCAAGAACCCCCGGCAAACTTTGTTGATGAGATTGTATCGATATGGAGTAGGCAAGAAGCTACAGGACCAAAAATAACTTACACACTGAGATGACCTCTGTGTCCCGCCACTGTCCGGGAGGCGGGGGACATTTCCATTTTGCGATAATGATAGCAACTATGGATGGGGGGATGGCACGAGAGGAGATGGTCCTCATTGTTCACTCCTGAGCCGCCCCCCCTCAACTTGTTTTGACGTTCTTTTGTCTCCTTGTTTCCAGGGCAATGCCATCAATGACACTCTCTCTACCCAAACTATCCGTTAGTTTCCCAACGGACAAATTTGAGGACGAAATCGAAGCATAGTAAAACGTCTGCACCATCAAAGAGGAAAGCGACCGGTGTAGGCCCAGGCACATATACACAGACAAGAGTGATATGTCGAAACGAAGATATAACCAAGATTGGTGTTGTAAACAATGCCGCGATGCTCTCCATATATGTCGGTCTTTTGCATGGCACAGACTGGACAACGATATAAAAAAAAAAAGAAAGAAAGACGTATAAAAGAAAAGGCCATTTCCTCCACCCCCCCAGTCATTCTCCCTGTCCCTTCTGCGCCCTTTTCCCATTATCCACCATTCCTTTCTGCACGTCCTCTTTTTTTTTCTGTTTTGAAGAACTCTATTCCACACACCGCATTGCATGATCTCAGCCAACAGACATCAAGATCAGCATCACATTCTACGTTGGTTCGATCACAACAAAAATTAAAGTCACCTCTCACATCACTTTCTGAACGCGCGTTTCTTGAATTACTGATCCATGTCGTCATAAAACAAAACGATGCGATAAAGAGGTAAGGAGCACGAACTTTTGTCCTCGTGGACACAAAAAACCATTGACAATCGAAACTGAGGATCTAAAAGAGCTTTGAGCGATGGAGTTTTGTTTACTGAACTGCACGCGCATCAATGAATGGATGCAAGAGGCGAAAAACGGGTGCCAATGGATAGAGGTGATCGGCTGCTAGTGATATCTTTGTTATTTTTACTCTCTGAAGGAGCGGGGGGATTTACGTTCATGCTGCGCCGAAATAATCGAAAGAGAGTAGGGGTCCTAGCATAACGGCGAGCAGTTGTTCTCGACAGCGGCATCGCGCACATGTCGTGGTAGACTGGTCCAGAAACATTCCCATGGAACTTTGTTCTTACTCCCCATTCCCCCTCCGTTTGCCACTCCCCTTGATGCTTTCTTTTTTTAAATATGCCACAAACCCCGCTTCAAGGCAAACGGGAATAATGAGAAAAGAGAGGGCAGACCAAGAAGAGGAAAAAAAGGGGAAAGGTGCCTCCGTTTTCTCTTATCCCCAGCTTATGATGGGATATCTCCCAGGTTTACCATAAGGTATCGCACGGTTTATGCGGCCATTTGGTTCTTTGATAACGCAATGCTTATATGCGTCTCTTCCAGAAGAGATGCGCACCGAAAAAAAAAGAGAGGAGAGGGAGATCTTAGCTGAATGCTAGTCCGTGACCTAAAGAGCATTTTTTGAGATGGACACAATCACAGGGGAATATAACGACATGTATCAAAAAGAATATTCACCACAGCGGAGTCAAGATAACGCCCTTTGACATGTCTTTTCACAAAACATCCGTCGCCGGCATTTTTTATTCTTTGCATATTTGCCATCAATGAGTATTTTTCCGAGGAAAAAAATTCTCCAGCGCTTGTCAATTGACCCAACTCCACACCCCATAAATCCCCCATAAATCCCACTGCAAAATTCGTAATCACTCTGACCCTCTCGGGGAAGTTTTTTCCCGGTGCATTACCACTCAGACATATTTCGCCCCCCACTCAGACCAATATTTCCATCGTATGTTGTTGTTTTTTTTGGACAGAGCACATTACTGTAGATCTAGACCTAGCGTCATATGCAAACGGGAAGCTGGGCGCAGGTTTCTTTGGTTTGTTTGTGTTATCAATAAGACCGGTGCTGCCGCCGCAACTGAAGCTCTTTATTTTATATGGCATCCGTCCATCCGTATCTCTTGTTTCGATCAAAAGTCCAAAAAAAAAAAAAAAAAAAAAAAAAAAAAACCTCAGAGGCGGTGTCGATTGTTTGTCTATCGGGTTGTCCAATGTGGCCATGTGGAGTTCGAGCCGTTTGAGAGCTTTGATAGACTTGTATGTTTGTATGTTTGTAAGGATGGTGGTGGAACGTGTTTACGGCACAAATAACGCGTCGTAAGCTGTGAGGAGTCGCCTCGTCTCAATTCGTGCGGTCTGTCGGTTCTTGTTTGTTGTCATTGTGGGAAAGAAGCGGCGGTTTGCACGCTCCGATGTGCGAATGCATGATCGAAAGAAGTTGTGCCAGACAGAGGGGTGTGGGCAAAGGGATGAAAGTATAAAATGGGCGAGGGGGATGAATGCGGCACATTTTCCATGATTCCATTGATTCCATTTTGTTGTGGACAATCCGTACCATCGAACTGGACGCCCACTCTGTCTCACATTCAACGGCATCCTGTTAAACTCTCGCAGAAAACTATCCTCGTTCCTGGATATTTCCCGTTGACGCGTTGCGCCACCGGCATCATCACTCCCACCCCCCATTGTTATTGTCTGCCATCTTTCTGCCCTGCTCTTCATCCCGAATTCCTTTAATACTGTACTACGATTCTCGTTGCCACAATATATCGGCGACGTAGATCAGATCCTCTTCCGCCCTTTGCTTTCCATGTTACTGACTCTGGGTCAGCCTTATTCCTTTACCACTTTGCCTTCTGGGTACAGCCCACAAACCCTAGCGTCCACTTTGATATTTTGACTTTCCACCACGGCGGGAGGGAAACGCAAGGTAGGAAACTATACTGGGCGCTCCTTAAACCATCCTCTTATCTGTTGCATTCCGTCCAAACCCAACCCAACATCTCTGAGGGCAAGTGTTAAGGCCGCAGTGTAATACGCGCCTGTAGCGCCCGGGCTAGCGGCAGCATAAACAACATCCACTCTTGCACCAAATTCGTCATTCCTTTATCATTGATCCTATCCTGAACACTCTGTTTTACTCAATTGCTGCCAGATTTCAACCTTTATTATGAAAGTTCTTCCGATTCTCCTCAAACCCAGTACGGTACTTCTGTTTATTAAAACGATTTTTTGTTTTTGCGTTGTTGCGGTCGAGGCAATTGTCGCATCGCCACATCTGTCAGCAAACAGAGCACGAGATTCGTGCATATTGTGGATGGGTTCCGTTCTTCTGAATCTTCTAAACCACTTCTCCATTTCTCACGCGCGGCGACGGTCCATGTCCTCACTAGTGAGGAGAGGGTCAATTAAACTCGGGTCTATTTCATAATGATATGGGACGAAGAGAGATGAGAGCGCGGTCCGTGTAAAGTTCATGAACCAAGTCGTGTACGATGATGCCATGGATTTATAATCACCAATTCACCATGAAAACGATCTATGCACAGTAAACACTCCCCCCTGCTGCCCGGCCCCTTTGTACCCTCAATCATTTCTTTGGCCTCACTCTCGCAAGGTACATTTACCCCCGTTCTAAAACGGGCTTTTGGAGCTCCTTGACCACATGGACGTTACACCACAGTTGGATCTGGCCGAAAGTCTCTTCCCTTAGGGAAAAAAGGATCCCTACATATACTCCCAATTTATTTTGCATTATTACTACTGTGTGGTGGTGAATCCGTTCTTCTGCCCAACGTTTGAAGTTATCTTGCTATCCTTCCTACTCTCTCTATAATCTACAATTTCACCCCAAAGTTATACTGCTCTTCTAAATGCCAATGCCAATACAACCACAGCTCTCCATCATGCGGCTCTACCCTACGAAGATGATTAGAGCTTTTAAGAAAAAGAGAGCGAGAAATAATGACGAGAGCAGAGGGGAGGGAGAACACAGTAGTGATGAAGAATGCTCGCATAATACCCTTTTCATTCACCTCACGTATACACATGCAAGAGGCAAGGAAACGCTATTACTTCTCTCTACTCAAGCTTGCTTGCAGATGTTCGCCTTTCCTTTCCTTTCCCTTTTTTTTTTGTGTTGATCTCAACTACTCATCGTCGACGCGGTGTTCCCCTCTTTTCATTGCCTCGAAGTAACAGAAAGGGTCATCGTTTTGGTACATGAACCTTCATACGAGTACAGTATTCTTATTTATTAGAACAGCCAACTTGCAATTTCACTTTTAATAGTATTTGCCTTTTTTTTTTTGGCTGTCCCCCCTCCCTTCTTCCCATGCCCCCCTCTCTCGCCCAGTCGGCACACTGTGCCATCTACTGATTTGTTTCGGCAGGCGTCTTTTTAACCACTTGTTTATTTATTTTTTATCTAATATTCTCTCTTTCCCTTGCTCCTTTATCCATTTCGTTACCACTGCAGCACGTAGCACATTCGGTACACAGCGCACGAACATTCATCACTCAGCACTTCCTACACATCATATAGACACTACCACATAATGCCATCTTTCCTCAAACGATTTGCAACCATTACAGGCAAGAGTTCTGCTCGCAGCCAACTGACCAAGAATGACCCCAGCGCATCATTACAACCGCACCGCCAACAACAACAGCAACAACAAGCTCACATCGACCAGAATGACATTGGATATGGGTTGACGCAAGAACTTGTCAAGAGGAACAGCGCGTTGAGCGACGATAGCGACATCTCCTCGAGTAGCCATTCTTCCAAGGCCTCCAATTCTGCATCAACAACCATATCGTCTGCTTCTTCACTGTCGATAGCTTTGGCAGATACTCCATCTTCGGCAGGCCCCTCACCGCAACAAAGCTCTGAGGTGTTGAAAGTAAGAAAGCAACAACAGCAACAACCTTCTGTGGTTACGAAGACGCAAATCGAAAATGTAGATGGCGCCGTAGAAAAGGGTCTACCGTCTGGTTCTAGTCCCTTCGTGCCCCACACCAGTCAATTAAATACCCACCAGCAAAGCCCGCCGGTGCGCCACACTCGCGACACTCCATCCTCCTCCACCTCGTCCTCCACCTCGTCCTCTCCCAGACAATACTCCAACAAGACACCCTCGCGAACGGAGATGACATCAGTTTCAGGTCAGAGTCAAGTCAAAAGAGCACATCGCAGCTCCCTGTCCTCGCTTTCGGCACTCTTTCATCCGCGATCCAGATCAATGACTGTACTGGATGATATCCCAGCGACTCATGCCCCTGGTGCAGCCCGGGTAAGGCAGTACCAGTCACACATGCTCTCACCCGTGTCGACACAACCCGCCTCTGCTCCAGGGAGCAAGCGTACCAGCACGTATAGCTTGGGCCGAGATAGCCGTCGAATGTCTCAGAATATCACAGCATTGCCGATGATGCTGTTGCCGACGCCTTCGTCGTCACCCACGTTAAAAGGAAAGAAGACCCGGCCGCAATCATTGTCAAGTCTTCTGCTCCAGCACGAACAGCAGCAGGAGCAGCAAGAGCAGCAGCAGCAGGGCAATGTACAATCTCGTTTGTCCCGCCAATCCAAGGCGAGTTGGCGAGGCAATAGGGGCGGAGTCGGAATGAATGAGATGATGGTTGACCTGGAGACTACTGGTGTCTTTGGTAAGACCTGCAACACCTTTGTCTTTTGAAATTAATGCGTACTCATTTCGTCATAGTGCAGGGACTAACCTAGCGCACGCTTGTGTCAAACGAATTTAGTCCCCTCTAGTGGCCAGCGGCTCCGCGCAGAGTTTGTCTACAGAACAGTGATTCAGTGTGCCGATGAAATCCGCCGTCGAGGTAAAAAAGAATTTTAAAGCCACGGACGCGTCCATTGTCAATAATGACGCGTGTTGCAAAAGATACTTTTCTCGTGTCACACTGGGCTAAGTTTTTTTTTTTTTGCTGCGCTAGGCCTCGACCATCCCAACATCTTTTATAATCCCTCGCCAAAGAAAGTCATCTCTTCCATGATCGCGCTTCTTACAGACCAGGACCGCTGCGACCTCTACCCGATCCAATGTCTCCGGATCGACACCGTCACCGGTCTGCTGTTAAACTTGCTCTCCCAAATGTCCAACCCTGTCGTCCCGTATCTAGTTATGGAGCATTACTTCCGAAGAGGAGGATCCGCAACCAGATCTCCATCCATGTCGACCATTCATACCTCCTCTCGTAGACAATCGTCGACCATCGCTACGACTCCAATGGCAACCCCAGAAAGAACAGCTACCCTCTCTGATTCGTCTCCAATCAGCTCCTTATTGCCAGCAATTCCAGCTCTGCCTCCGAGGGGTCCTTCGTATGTGGAGATGAACTGGGCCCGCGAACACTTTGACCTCCCGGCGTTTTTGGATGTACTGCCTGCGATGAACAGAGTCATCCTACTTGAAGTACTGCATCTCTGTCAAGAGATTCTAGACCGCCAGGGCCTAAACCGAATGACACTGACCCGGTTGGCGAATCAGGTCTCGCCAGCATTGTTTTCAACAGTCTTTGATCAGAAGATTCTGGAGACCATGGCGGGTGGATCGATGCAGTGCTCGATTCATGGAGACGGTATCAGCTCTGAGGAAGGGAGTAGGGCTGAAAACTATTTGTTCATGGTGATCTTGGTCAGGTTCTTGTTCCTGACTTCGAGTAACGACCCCAACGCCGCCACGAACAGCAACATGTATAACGACATGTACAATACGTGCGATAACAACTACGGCACAAATAACGGCAACAGCATCCACAGTCACCCTATCGAAACGAATGGCTCCAGCGTTCCTACTATTGTTACACCTGTTAGCGAGAGTATTTATGGCCAGAGTAACAACTCAACGTCGTTCCGAAAGAGCCAAGAGAGACTTTTGCAGGAGCAACAAGAGTATCATGATAGAATGGAGCGGTCTTATCAAGAGATGGAGATCCGGAAGCGTCCCTCTCAGCACTTTGGAGTATACAGTGCTGCTCAAAAGCAACAGCTTCAACAGGAACAGCAGCAATACTTGACTCCAGCCAGGAGCAACGATCAAATTCAGGACAAGATTGTACCTGACCTCGCTGTTTCCAAGCACGATGCGACACATGTAGATACGGCTCTTACGATCGGGGATGGTGCAATGGGCGCGATTTTGGCGATCACTGAAGCTTCGATGATGGATAAGCGGGCCCACTACGACCATCTGTGCCAAGTTCGTGCTTAGGAGGATTAAGAGAGAAAGGTCATGACAAATTAAGCGCCGGCGACAACAATGACGTTCTTGTTTTTGTATAAACTGTATAAAAAAATAAAAACAGAAACGCGAATTGTCTTTTCCCCTTCTGCGCACGCACAGGCCACCGCGAAAGTGACTGTGGTTCAATTGTGCTTTTGTTTACATTTTCCTTTCTTTTTTTTTTTTCTTTGCAGGGAAAAATAGACGTGTGCAACTCTCCGTTTTCTACTCATTCACATTTCTGCACGGCATTGCATTACTGTACATTGTGTTGCTTCCGCCCTTCCATCGCTCTCTCCCTCCTCCTCTCTTCATCGCTCTCCGTATTTGTTACATAATTCGCTTGTAAAAGGAAAAGAAAAAAAATGGCTGCCGTGGTCCAAGCAACACCAAAGGACCTGCTCGACTCCTTGATCCGTCGATACCTCAAGGACGACCTCACTGTCAGAGAATATGTTCCCTTTGTCCTCGAAACTATCACAAACCACCGTCTCCTGCACGACCGCCATGATCTTGCCGCAGCAGACGGCTCGGGCAGTGGCGCTGCTGGGCAGCAGCAGTCTACACAGCATCGGATCTGGACCCAGCGCGTGAGAGCCTTGCTGGAATCTCAACATCCGGGCGCTCGTTGGGCCGGCGTGTGCTTTGTGAGGATCACGGCGCAGCAGAGCGCGTCGATGTTCACGGACCATGTCAGGACTTGGGTCACGCTTCTTGTCGGCATGTTATCTGTAAGTTAAAAGGGGAGGTTTTCGATCATTGTAGTTGCGAGCAATTGAGGTCAATGGATATCGAGCCCATGTCATTGCTTTGGATCCTAACATCATACGCATCAAAATTAATAGAAACTCGAAAGTATAGCCAACTTGGAGGCGATCATTGAGACGCTATCAGAGTTGTTTGCAAAGACGGCCAAGAGGCCGGATTTGAAGAGCGATGTCACATCGAAATACCTTCCCGACTTTCATAATCATCTTCTGAGTCACAAGGACAAAAAGGAGCTTCTGGTGAGTGCTTGATTCAGGGAATTTTTGTGCGCGACCCAGCTAGCTATTACGGCCTATACTTATCAGCTTTCTATTTTTGCTCGAAATTCTTAGCCAACTATTTACAAGGCGCTTGCTCAATCAGTCACTCTGTTCCCAACGACGTTCCGCCTAGCTGTCGACAAGACTGAGGCGTTGTGTGTCGCGTACATGGATGGGCGTTTTGATCTGGAGCCGAAGCTCGTCGATGCTGCAGCTACTTGCTTTGCTGCATTGCACTGTGCTGGAGGCAAGAACCCTAACCATCCGACAGAGAGATTTTCGCCCTCGGAGCAGTGGCGTAATAACGTACAGGAATTGATCAAAGCCATGCACAGGTGCTTGAACGTCCTGTTTAGCACCATCGATGAAGGTAATGTATACGCACGAACCAATATCCGTTTCTTTCTTGGTACTATGTACATGAAATGCTAAAGTTCATTGTATCCCTAATAACCATCGATGGCAAATAGATAAAGCTGACGAGAGCGAGATGGCTGGCAGGAACAAGTACTTGACCAACATGCCCACACCTGCTGGAGATGCCGTTCAGAGATACCCTCAGATGTTTGGACGTTTCAGCAGTCTGTCCAAGACCCTGATTGCGTGCCTCACCTGCCCAACCAAAGATTCAGTTCACCTCCCCCTCAACAACCTTATCGCGCTTCTTACGCGGGTCTACAACGTCAACACTAAAACACCCATGTCTGACGCCCGTGGCATGGATCCTCAAGAATACTACATTCTCATCTCTGGCATATCGTCCCTTCATATCTCTTCAAACAAAGTTCTGAAGACGTTGCTCGCGACAGTGCAGGATCATTTGATCCGCCACATGTCTCACCTAGCCACGATTGCTGTGAAATCGATCCGCCATACTTCAGGAGGATTGACGAGCAGTCAGTTGAGGACATCGACGTACTCGGTTGTAGAGGACTGTATTCAGGCATTTGGAATTCCCTTTGTGAATATGATTCAAGCTCCGTTGATGACAGCGTTGTTGGAGGATCTGAGGATGCCCTCAGCTAGGATTGTCAATCTGTTGGAGATGGGAGCTGGAGGATCAAACCCCAACAGTCGCGCCAACAACCATACCAACACTGTGAAGCATAAGGGAGGCGCTGGCGGTAAGAGCCGTCGTGGCGGCCACGCTAACCAAGGAACATTATCATCACTCAACCTATTGGAGGATATTGTGCCTGCTCAGGTGTTTATCGCAGCTTTAAACATCCTGTCGTTGACGTTGACGACTGCCGGTCCCAACCTTGTCTCGCATAGTCGCGCCGCCGCAGATACCTTGGTCGTGACCCATCTGCTCAACAGCCAACATCACGTCAACCCGATTGAACAGTCCGAGACGCCCTTCTATACAGCCGCGGTCCGCGCGCAGTTGTACAAAGTGCTGATGGCGTCGATCTCATCGCCGGCAGAGACACAGTCGAGCCTGGTGCCGTTGAGTGTGGGGATTTTTAAGGCTGGGTTGAACGATACTGAAAAGTATGTAAGGGATAACTGTACGATGGCTTTGACGATCTGTGATCTGGTCATGCACAGTCGGTTGCCACCGATGCAACGTGCAAGAACCGTGGTTGCTGCGGTAAAGAAGGGTGAGGCTCCCGTCCAGGAAACCGGCTCGGTGTTGTTTGGAGCGCTCGAGTTTTCCAAAGATGCTGCTCGCACTACAGGGGACGAAGAGGACGACGAAGAGGAAGAGGAGGAGGAGGAAGAGGAAGAGGAGGGCAGCGAGGAAGACGAAGAGGATGTTGAAATGCAGGCGGAGAGCGCAAAGCCAACTCCATTTTCCACTGCATCCATGTCAGCATTCAAGGCTGCGGGCGATATCGCTAGACCGTCCGCCGCAGTCGATCCGGTGGAGAGCACCATTTCTACAACGACCGTTGCTGTGCACAAGGCAGAAGTGGACCGGGCGAAAGGAATCAGCTCTAGCTTTGACGCTACGGAGACTACATCTTCATCGCGCGTGATTGCCGAATCGGCAACAGGGGCAGAGGAGTGCATCGAAGAATCTGTGTCTGTATCGAAGGCCACTGCGACAGTTGTCTCCGCCTCCAGCTCCGGCGCCGTAATCTCAACCACCACTACGACAACCACGAGCAAGATGATCGTAGATACGGTGGAAGATGAGGGAGATGATGAAATTGTGATTCCAGAGATCAATATGGACGACGACGACGACGATATGGATAGCGACTAGCGCCTTCCGTTTTTTTCCAAGACAGGACTGTCTCGCATTAATTAATTAAATCACCCACCGGGGAAAATTTCGCTGTGACAAAACAAACACCTTGCGAGTTGCGGCGCCACCATGTGGTATCAGCTTCTGCACAGCCTGCTCTCTATTGAATTCCCATTCCTGTTTCCGCGACCCCCCCAAAAGAATGTTCCAAAAAAATAAGAGAGAGGGGGGGGGGATGGAAGACCGTGCCGAGGGTCGAACTCGGGTTACAGGATTCAAAGTCCTGGGTACTGGACCACTATACTACACAGTCTTTAGGATGCGCTAGCTTGAGTATTTTTTTTTTGGCCACATGCATCCATTCGCAAACATGCACATAGCACGTGATAATATCCGTGGAACGCGTCGCGTGGAAAAAAAAGAAAGAAAGGAAAAAAGTGCTGTTGCAAACCCGACCAACCATCATCAAAATGTCAAACAAACGATGTAATCGGTCTCCGTTGTTTTGGTATTGTTGCTATCAAAGTTACACCCATAGAGTGTGGACATCGTGATGACTGGTTTTTTTTCACGCCTTGTCGGTTATTAAGAACTTGATACACCAGCCGAGGGAGGCATCGCCCGACCTCGTCCGCGGTGAGGATTTCATTGGCAGAGGATGTGGACACGTGGACCTGGATCCCCCTTTTGCGCCGGACAGCTCCGAAATACCGACCTGAAACTCTTCTGATCTAAACAATGGTTCGAGGCCAATTCCAAGGGTAAAAGTCGATGACAAATCGGCTACGCGGCCCAAAAAGTCCGGGATATAGATTCCAGAATGTGCAAACTAGACCGTTCCGAGCCGTAAAGAGATTTAAATAGTGTAAGCGGGATGGGCCTGCTGAGAGCGGATAGCGGGTGATTTGTACGGCATTTTAATCCGGCTATCTAGCCTCAAGGTCGGAGAGTTGTATTCGTATAAACGTCGCTACAAGAGTGGGGCCGCCTATTATACTATCATTATCACAACAGACATTGTTGTATAGCCCAGCTCCTTGGAAGGCGAGAACAAGGCCTGAGGCATCAATGCTGTAGAGCGGCAGTGAGGACAAACGCGGGAGGTGTATAAAGAAACCCATCATTCCAGAATCCTTGCCTGTGCCAAAGTCAAGAGAGTGTCTGGAAAGGGGTCCGCTGCCGTGGGCTAGTGCGACCAAGAGGCTAGGAATTGAAACACGTCGATAGATCGGTTGTAAGTAGATTGGTCGGTAGACGTCTAGACTACGCATTCCTCAAACCCTTGAAAATGACCTTCTGGGGCGACGCGAGCGAACCATGGTATGGTCACGGTCGATAAATGGTGAAGAGAGCACAATGTCGGACGATTGCAGCTTGTTCGAGATGAGTGAATTTAATAATGCGGTTCCACCTGAGGTGCAGCAGTGTTGCTGCACCCTGCATGGTCATTAGTCTGTGAGACAAAAAGCGGCCTTTATGATCCCAAGACGAAAAGACGTTGTCATCGGCAGCCAAAATCCCCACGACACGCAGGAAGTGTGTCATTGACAGCCAACGGAAACGGAGAAATGGAGGGAAATAAATGGACCGAGAGCTGGCCAAAGAACGTTCGAGCCTATGATACACAGGGCCGGCACAGGGCTGAGCTTTCTCAGTCTCTATTTAGCGTACAACTATCTATCCTCACCTCTCTGCTTCTTCTGCTACATTCTGTTCCCTTCTTTACACTTTGCTTCCTTCCAACAACCATTCCCCCTAACTCTCCACTCATTGTTTTACTCTCCTAATCACTCAAGATATGGTCGGTGAGTTCTCACAGGCAGACAAGCAATACCACACTGCACTATGAATGAGAACAAGTCCATCTCATTACTCTCATTTACTAATTCGTCTTCTGCCCCTTGATGCTTTGACTGATGGCGAATCCCAGCTCTGCCAATTGTCGCTGCCGCTATTCCTGTGGCCATGTATTTGAGCGCCAAGCTAGGGCTTCCCCAGGATGCCAGGCTTGTCAGGTGTCTCCTAGCTTCAAAATCCGGGTACAAGGCAATCGAGAAGAACGACGCTATCAACCTTACGTACCGGGTTGAAGAGGTCTACCGCAAGCACCCCGACCGCGAGGCACTAGTCTTTGAGGGCAAATCGTACACCTACCGAGACATCCACCTCGGTAAGAAAGCGACATGGCTCATTTTTTTTTTACCGCGCTTTTTTGCTGGAGGGGAGGAGTGCTGGAATGTGGGTCCTGCGATAGCTGCTAAGGATAAGTGTGTGGTGTGTGGTGTGTGGTGTGCATGCCTCAATGAACGGGAAGGCGGTTGTTGCTTGGGGTGGGGTAAACTATTTCGATTGTTTTGTTGTACTCCAGGGCTTACCAATTCTCCACAACAATCGTCGGCTGAGCAATTCCGCCCCACAAAGTGGCACAAGCAGTGAAACATGACTTCCTCGGGGGTGGTGTCATGTGATGGGAGCATTCGCTTGATCGGTCGATCGATCGATCGATCAGTTGTTTATTACTATGGTATTTCTCACGCTGCTTTATTGCTTTCGGGTAAATACAGCCTCGAACAGGGCCGGCAACTGGCTGCTATCCCTGGGTGTCAAGCGCGGAGACATCGTCTCGCTCCTCATGACAAACAAGCCCGAGTTTATCTTCTTCTGGTTGGGCATCAACAAAATTGGCGCGACTGCTGCCTTCATCAACACCTACCTCTCGGGGAAGCCCCTCACCCACTCGCTCCGCACCGCCACATCCTCGATTCTCATCATGGACACGGACGTGGCAGCGCCTGTCTCAGAATCTCTGGAGGAGATCTGCGAGATGGGCTACACGATTTACTCCCATGGCGAGGCACGCGTTGATTTCGGCATCCCTATCGATCTGCTTCAGTTCCCTGACGCAGATACCCCAGAGCATTTGCGACGCAACACGACTGTCAATGAGATGGCAATGCTGATCTACACCTCTGGAACGACTGGCTTGCCCAAAGCTGGACTTGTCTCTCACTCGCGCGCCAATAGTAAGAAACTTGAGACCATTTTCTCGTGTGTTTTCAAAAGCGAATCATCTATTACTACACAAACATAAAAACTAACCCTCTGCCTTGTGTTTTTCAAGTGGCACCGCTGTTCTGGCGCAGATTCTATGACTTTACCGAGAATGACCGTATATACGTCTCACTGCCACTGTACCACAGTTCTGCTTCGCTTCTGGGCATGTGCGTCGCGTGGCACTGTGGAGCGACAGTGATCCTGGCCCGCAAATTCTCTGCAACCAATTTCTGGGAAGACTGCCGAGTCAACAACGCCACAGTGATCCAGTATATTGGAGAGATTTGCAGATACCTCCTCAATGCGCCTGAATCGCCTTTGGATAAAGTGCACTCGGTCCGTTTGGCCCACGGCAACGGTATGAGGCCCGACGTGTGGACCCGGTTCAGGGATCGCTTTGGCGTTCCCTTGATCGGAGAGTGGTATGCATCGACTGAGGGTACAGGAGCCTTGACCAACTACAACACTGGTCCACACGGTGCAGGTTCGATCGGTTATCGCGCCTCTTTAGCCCGTGTGGTGGACAAGTCGCTGAAGATTGTGAAATTTGACATCCTGACTGAGGAACTGATCCGCGACAAGAATGGACGTTGCATTGAGGTACGATCACTCCTCGTAGATGAGCAGTTGAGCATGAGGGACGGTACTTTGTCAGGACCGATATCTAACGCTCTTCGCTTTTGATGGTATTTAGTGCCCTCCTGGTGAGCCAGGCGAGTTGCTGACACTTATAGAGTCGACCGAGCCCACTCGCAACTTTATGGGATATCACCAGAATGAGAGTGCCACCAAGAAGAAGATTGCGTGCGATGTCTTTAAAAATGGTACATGATTTCCTAGGAACTGATAGTTCGGCTCGTAGTAAGCTTCCATTCGGCGATGTTCTAACCGCTCCCCATTCCTCGCTCCGCAGGCGACAAGTACTTCCGCACGGGTGATATCCTTCGCCGCGACGCTGACGGCTTCTTTTACTTTGGTGACCGTGTTGGAGATACGTTCCGCTGGAAAGCCGAGAACGTGTCGACAGCCGAGGTCTCAGAGGTGCTCTCGGTCTACCCAGACTGTATCGAGGTTAATATCTATGGTGTGCAGATTCCAGGACACGATGGCCGTGCAGGCATGGCAGCGGTCGTGGCCAAGGATTCGATGGACTGGGGGAAGTTTGCAGAGTATGCGCTCAAGAACCTGCCCCGGTACTCGGTCCCGATTTTTATTCGCAAGGTGCCCGAGGTGGAGATCACAGGCACGTTCAAGCAGCGCAAGGTCGAGCTGGTCAAAGATGGTATGGACCCCGGGGTGATCAAGGATGAGATGTGGTGGTTGGACGGTAACTCGTACAAGTCGTTCAAGGCAGCGGAGCACCAAAGGGTGATTAGTGGCAAGGCCAAGCTGTAATAGGCTGTAAAATATAGACCAGCCGAGGTAGCCGCACTGACATGATAGACAATATATAAGACCTTGTACCACAGCTGCACGCCACGGTATTTGCGGGGGAATAAGCCCGCACGGTGAAGGAAGCACCGCGTGTCCAAAAGCGTGAATAAGGGAATAAGGGGGTTTCTCCCTCAGCAGGCTCCTTCTGGAGGTCACTGGGTCTGAACCTTTCCCATCCACGACAGAAAGTCAGGTCAGACTGAATGTCCTCATCCACCCCTCGGTCACTCGTGCAAATGCAGTGAATAGCACGCGCATCCTTCTGCGATTCTTTCACTTCTCCCGCTAGCCTCTCCTCCACTCTTTCAGCCTATCACATTCCTCTTTTACCCTGCAGCTCCGCATTCCCGCATTCCCCGCCACACCCCCCGCAACCCCCGGCAGCGAGTCTAATCTTGGGCCTCAATCCTCAAGAGACAGTGCATTCTGAAATCGCCTATTCAAAGTGTAAGTGGGAATGTCATTTGAATGCCTGATTGCAGGGCTGTACATTGTCGATCCATGCTGCCTTGGGGGGGGGGGGGCATCCTAGGTTTAATTAGACTGTGATTTGTAAATGACTCACACATGCATCCCTTTCTTCTCCCAACCTCTCATTCTCTTACCTTATCTTCTTCCCGCCAGTGTCCAGACAGAGCCGCTCAGCTTACTCCCCATTCCGCTCGTGTTTACTTTTTCTCCACTCGACCTGGCTGGAACCGAGCTTGTCTCCCGTTAACCGACTTGGTTAGTGGCGAGAATAAAAAGCTTTGAAATGTCACCCATGCCATGAGTTGTGAAATCTCACATTTTCCCTCTCCTCTTCCTTTTT
>MU617224.1:0-18669 GCA_025201705.1 Dissophora ornata
GTACTTGACCTGAAAGTCACTTGATTCTTCGTCACAAATACTTCAGCTCTTTGAGGCGAAAAACGAAGGTTTTTTTTAGTGTTCTGGACAGGAGCAAATAAAAAGAAAGTGTGCTGTAAGAGGCCTAAGAGGTCTACACTCTGAACATTACGCAAAATCATGGCGAAGAGAAAATACAACGCAACTCAGCGGTGTGAATCTTGCAACAATTTTCCGAGATCCAGCGTTCTCTGTGTGCTGCCGTCAGGGCAAATTTGTCTTGGATCCTCTCCCCAGACCCCCCGATGTCCTGTACAATCTCTATACTGGCACGAACGTTGAGTAGGACATCTCGAAAAGGTTTCTGGAACACATAAGGACCTTTAACACCATCTTCCCCTTCACATCTACCGGATACCAGTTGGATCTCTCAGTCATGAATTGCCGAGGGCCACCGACTATCCGTATCCATTGTGAGGTCTATCATACTTTTGGAACGATTTTTCCAGGCGAAGGAAGGCTGCAGAAGTTCGCTCAGCTGTACATACACAATAAAGAACACGCAGCTACTGCCAGTAACCATATCGAAATCATCGCTCGAAGTATCAGAGAAGCTCGACAGGATCGGCGCATCGTGGACGATCTGCAAGAGATGGTGAACTGGAACCCATATGCACAGCAGTGTAAAAGCATCGGAGAGCGTATCCGTGCTGACGAGGCTCCCATTTTTGGCATGAGGATTATTGCGAAGCGCTCCAACGACGCACGGCGTTATAATGCCCCCACGGCAGAAGAAGTCGCTATTCTCCCAGGTGACGGTTCGGACTGTGCTGAAGATCGAGATATCGTCGTTCAGCCACACGACAACAGTTTCAAGAGGGCCTCCATCTACCATCCGTCATATTAATTATCCTATGGCCTACCCTCTCCTCTCCCCACTGGGCGGTAACGGCTTTAGACTTGGGCTCCACTTGACACGGCGAGACGGACCCATACCGCAGCCATCTCAGGACCGCCTTACTATGAAGGACTTCGGTTCGTATCGGCTACAACTTTGAGAAGGTGATGGTAGCGAAATCATCTTTCGCTCCAAGCGTTTATTTATGTAGTTCATTGTCGACATGTATGCCGCGATGGGGATGAACCGGCTGACATGGTGCTATTGGAGCCAGAAAACGATAAGAGCGGGACTGTATCAAGGTGAGATTCAACGTGCTTTTTTTTTTTTTACGCACACAAAAAAAAAAAAAAAACTTACGGTCGCATAATTGCCCGTCGATGGTGGATATTCAAGATGCAATCCACGAAGCTGATACGAACCCGTCCACTGTTGGTCGTCGAACTGTATTACCCTCATCCTTCACGTCGGGCCCCTGACACATGGTCCAGTTGTGTCAGGATGTCATGGCGATTATGTGCGCGACGTCTCCGGATTATTTCATAACCTTTACATGCAATCCGGCTTTGCCAGAGATTTCAGAGGCCCTCTTCCCTGACCAAGTTGCCCATGACCGTCTAGATCTACTGCCGCGGGTGTTCAACTTCAAACTCAAAGACCTCATGCGAGACTTGACCGTGAAAGATATCTTCGGAAAAGTTGTCGCGTTTGTGTCCGTAGTAGAGTTCCAAAAGCGAGGCCTCCCACACGCACACATCTTTCTGGTCCTTGCTCCAGAAGACAAGCCCCGGACGCCCGAGGATATAAATCGCTTCATATCTGCTGAGATTCCGGATCCTGCTACACATCCGCGGGCTTACGAGACGGTGAAAAGGTGCATGGTCCATCGCATCAGCCGAGGAAATGCTATCCCAAGAAGATACGGCGGAGAAGCTCCAGAAGCGAGCAGTTCTACAGCGCCGAGCGGATCTACACATACACTAACATGCGGGTGGCTGCTAACCATGCCAACCAATGGTTCATTGATTCTGGAGTTCAATAGGAGTCAAGATAAACGAAACCTATTCTCCGGATTACTAAGAAAAATTTGTGTGACATTTTATTTGAAAGGGACAATAATTTCTGTTGCGACAAGAACCGTCTAGTGGTACACGCGTAGAGATATCTCTTGCGAGCTGATAGTATGATACACTTAGACCAAGAGTGATGGGCAAATCGTAACGCGATGGGGGGCACCGTACCACGACTTTCTAGAATCGCCATCTACCGGCTACAGAGATTGTATCACTTGCGGAAGATCTCGGATGATGGGGTGTTATTCCAAGAATGATTTCCACAAACCATTAGCATTCCAGCACCAAGTACCAAATGTACACTGGGGGTATGTGCCTTGCCATAGTATACAACTAGACAATCATGTATTGCAATTACACTAGTGGAATGAGAGAGTGGATATCGATTGTCTTACCAGGTATCCATCCATATGGAGAACGCCACAGACAGAGAGTGAAAGACATGCAAGATGGAAGGAATGGCTGCAGGCATATCGTCAGTCACTGTGCAGAGAGTGCTACCTGTATCCTGTTCGATAGTCCCTGGCTGTCCTTTGCAGGGACCTGCCCTGAAAATATCCCCCTATCGCGTCGCAGATTATCGCCATGGAGTAACGTTGCTATGGTAATGACGCTGGGTGGACTTCGTCCAAACAACACAAAACGGGACTGAGAAGGAACATTCTCTTACGTGTGATCCCCATAAGACCGACCATATTTGTGATTCATGCGAGGGAGGTGACCTGGCACCTTCATTCCCTCCACTCCAGGGACAGTGTGCGGGCTGCGAACAGGAGATGGCGGCAACGGCTGCTTTCGACACATATAAATACCTGCAGGGACATCCCTGTTTCTTATTTTCACATCAGCTCTTCAATCCTCTCTCTCTCGCACCCCTCACAGTCAGCAATCCTGCTTTGAACGACCCTTGCCATCTCTCTTAAAGCCCTCAACCAGACAGACAACCCCCACCCCAACCTACTTTCCTACAATCCACACAAACATGATCTTCAAGAACACTATCATCGCAACCGCCATGGTTTGCTTGTTTGTCATGACCGCCCAGGCCCACGTTGGTCTCGCCACACCCTGCGGTCGCTACCAGTATACTGCTGGCTGCCCTGCCCCACCACGTACGTCTACTATTTCCGCGCTCCACTGCCGCAACAATGCCCGATCATTTTAAGCATAAACTCACATTGGTTTGACTATCACTCTTCTCACATCACATAGCTGGCCAGTCCATCGACTACAACGTCAACGGGCCTATCGGAACCCCCGATAACAAGACCTTGCCCATTTGCAAGGTAATAAGCTCAAATTCCCTTGAACCACCTCCATTGTTTCGATGCGTCATATGCTGACTCTATGGTTGCTCCGTATTTTTTTTGATATACAGCACTTGGTTCCGTATACTCAGCGCACCGTCTACAAGGCCGGTGAGACCATCAACACCGCCTACTCTGTCGGTGCTTCCCATGGCGGTGGACACTGTCAATGGGCTCTGTCCTATGACGGCGGCAAGACCTGGGTTGTCCTCAAGACCCTGATCCGTGATTGCTTGAAGGGAGTAGTTTTCGGCCAGGCCTACTCTGTCCCTGTCCAGATCCCTGCGAACGCCCCTTCGGGCAACGCCACCTTCCAGTGGATCTGGAACAATGCTATGGGCAACCGTGAGATGTACTCCAACTGCGCCGACATCACGATCAAGGGTGCCAATGGTGGAACGCTCTCTGGCGTTGCACCACTCTATGCCAACTATGGTCCATCTTCGCTCTATATCCCAGAGTTCTCCAAACCCACCGACCCAGACATGCATGAGGCTTTTGCTAAACGCGCAGCTGTCACCATCACTGTTTCCGGAAATGGCAAGCCCACTACAACCACCAAGCCCAAGCCCACTACAACCACCAAGCCCAAGTCCACTACCACCGCCAAGCCTAAGTCTACTACTACCACCAAGCCTAAGCCCAAGACCACCACTACCACCAAGCCTAAGCCCAAGACCACTACCACCCCCAAACCTGGGCATGCTAAGATGACTAAGCATACTACGAAGCACCATGGCAACGCCAAGCCCACCACCAAACCCTAAGCTTGCCTCCAAGTCCGAACACAACCACTATCTATCATTTCCCTTACATAAGCACACGCACGCAAGTCAAAAAGGAGAAAGAGGAAGAAAAGGACTCTTCTGAGTTGATAGAGAATAACGCCAAGGAACTGGCAAAGAATTGGAGTGTGATGGGCAGCGAGGGAAGGAGGGCGCAGGCCGCCCTTCCCCCCCCCTTGCCATTCGCGCGTTGTACAATTTTTCTATATTTTTTTTGTCAGCTCTTTGCTCCTTCTGCTCTAGAGAAAACCTGATTTTTACATATATTCTCCATCATGTCCTTTTCATTAGCTCATCTTCCACTCTCATTCAAAAACCAAGCAACGTAGAAAAATAAAAGCCGTGCCTCCAGGGAACAGCATGTTCCATGGGAAAGCATCCTTAAAACGTGTGTGTTTATCTCTTTTTTCGGCGCTAAAATAAATCACCAGGAAGAGGCGCGGCCCTTTTTGTGACGCTTTCTATTTTTTCGAGACGTGGAAGACCGTTTGTGGAGCGCGTGTCGGTTGTATGGCGCGACATGGTGCGATCAAGATTTCATTTGTTTAAGCGAAAATGGGCCATGCTGCTGCACTGCCTAGAAAAATACACTTTGAAGATAACCGCAGGCCTGAATATTCCAAGATATAATAAAGCCTGATGGGTCTTGATGGAGGACGACAGAGAGAGAGAGCGCGCGCGCGCGAATGGACAACAAGAGGGCCTCGAACGAAGACACTGTTGGGTTTGGCTTTTCTTGTGGGAAAAAAACTGACGACTCGTTTCCCGCGGAGAGATTCTCGCCCATCCTATCACTGCTTCTCATTCATAATATCAATGCAAACAATGCAAAACCGCCAGCAAGCCAATGGTTCTCTTATAAATACTCTCCTGCCTCCATGCCTCCCTCCCATATTCTTCCTAACCTCGCAACTGCTTTACAACCTTCTTCCTCTTCATACCTTCACACGTTTCTTGCCACATTTTCACCTCATCCATGACCAACCACGAACCGGAGACAGTAATGGCCCGTGTCGGCACTCCAATGGCAATCCTTGACGGTGTCGGGCTCTCGACTGACTCTTTCACCAACTGGGCCCAGAACGTGATGTGCCAGCCTGAAGCAACCTTTTACCCTAATTCGCTCCGAGATCTCCAGGTGATTGTCGGTGAGGCTTCCAAAGAGAACAAGAAGATTCGTTGCGCGGGCTCGGGTCATTCTTGGTGCACAACTTCGGCCACGGAAGGTTATCTGGCGTTGATGAGAGGCATGGACAAGATACATCCACCTAAAAAAACTATTGATGGAGATTGGACGGTCAAGATCGAGATGGGTGTCACGGTTACGGAATTGGACCAATACCTCAGGACCCATAACCCGCCCTTGGCTTTGCCGTCGAACGTCCTTGTGGATGATGTATGCTTTCCCTTTGTGATGCATGAAACTGCATTTGTGTCCCAGTTGATTCTCGGTATCTGCATGAGTGCATAAAACAGGTGTGGTGCTAACACCCTGCCTCCCAACCCCATTCTCAACTTCGTCCCTCCGACAACTAGGCTCGCTATGGTGGTATTCTTACCATGGGCTGCGTAAGTTCACATTCGTACTTGACAGGCTATTCACACCGTCGAGAATGGATATCGAACTAAACCATATACCTCTGCCTTCTCTCTAATGCATAGCATGGTGCTTCTCTTAACGCGAGAACCATGTCCGACTTGATCACCGAGATGGCGATCGTCAACGCCCATGGCGACCTCGTCACTTACTCCGAGGAAAAGGACCCCGCGGCCTTCTCCGCTGCGTGCCTCAACCTTGGTCTCTTCGGCATCATCTACACTGCTACGCTCAAGGTCGAGGCCATGGATTTCCGTCTCCGGATGAAGGACGCCTTCCCGACTTTGACCTCTGTCTTCGAAGGCGAGAATGCTGGATTGAGACTGAAGGCCATGGTCACCCACAACGACTCGACCCAAATCTTTCACTGGCCCTTCAAGCACTTTATGAAGCAAGATCAGAACGACAGGATGTGGATCAAGGGTTGGGAGAGAACCACGGACGCCGCGGAGGCCCAGGATCCGAATCGACCTCCTGAGCTGGATAACCCGTTCTTTTCCAGCTTCCATGTGGGTGAGACGGTCCTCGAGGTTCCCGATGCGCTTCATTTTCATGTTGGAGCAGGAGATACGACGGTGTTGGATGCAGGTGTCGCGTTCAAGGCGGATGGTGATTTCAAGAATGTCATTCAGAGTCTCAAGGATCTCATTGACGAGGTAATTATTCGCACGCACTTTCGTGCACACATACTAAAAAGGCATAGTGAGGTATCCTGCGAACTTTACATTACCTTGTCCTCTTGTTTGACCCTCCTTTTATTTTAATTTATATTTTTAGAACTGGGCTTTCACAACAAGCATGCCGGAGCGTATGGGTACATTAGTCGAAATGCGCTTCGTCAAGTCGTCGAGCAAGATTATGTCCCCTGCCTACGACAAGGATCCCGAGGCGATCTTCTGCTTGATCAACGTCATGGCTGTTTCGACCACTCCTGGTTTTGAAGATTTCTCTTTAGGCATTGTCTCCAACTGGCTCGAGAAGTACAACGCCAAGTACGTGGGTCGTCTTGAGCTTTTTGTGTTTGTTGTCTCTCTCTCTTTCCAACGCAATAATTATTGATATCCACCTTGACCGGCTCACCGACTCGTGCCTTTTCCTCCTTCTTCTTGCTATAGACCACATTGGGCCAAGCTGTGGGAGAAAGTCCCCAATGTGATGCAGTACCTCCGTGAGCAGTATGGAGAGCGCGTCTCGGAATTCAACCGCATCCGCAGGACCCAGGATCCTCATGACATGTTTGTCAACGACACCTGGGCGCCACTCTTGCGCGATCTGTAAATGCAAGAGCAAGGAAGGATCAGGGGGGGGGGGTTCGATAAGCCGAGCTCAACGTTCCGAAACAGCAAACGGGACGCGTCAAAGGATGAGCAACTTGACAATATGAAAATATCATGTAGCTGCTTTGTATTTTCTCTCCATCAATATCCTAGGAACTTTGGCTCCACTTTTTATTTCTTCGGCATTCCATGCAGAAAAATTAGTTAAATAAACAATGTTATACCTATTCGCATGCAAAATGAGGGTTGATCAATGGCTAACGACAAAGGAGCGCGTATTCCGACACGCTGTGCCTTGTGTGGCGACATGCATGCGCGCCGGGTGCGCGTGTTTCGCAGTGTCTCCCAAACCCCAAAATCGCGTTTTGGTGAGCATTGGTGGCATGGTGGCGAAATGTGCTTCGTGACTGTGAAACACAGGAGAGTGCGGACAGGAACAAAGGGGGAGAAACGCTGTGCCCAGTTCTGCTTAAGCTCATGCCATCGCCCCCTCTTGCTTCTCATTCATTAACATGTCCTCGTCACCATCGCAAGTCCTCCTCACCTCGTCCGAAGGCACAGAGTTCCTGATTGATCGCGACATTGCCGATAAGAGCATGCTTCTGAAGTGCATGCTAGAAGACATTGGCGAGATTAACCAAGGTACAACCAACAGCGAAGGCAAACCCTGCTTCGCCCACCTTTTGCGCTTTTTAGTCCGTTGTCATTGATCTCTTGTCAAACAATAGTTCTTTGCGGAGAACTGCTGAGGCGCTGAATGTCTGCTAAAGCTGTCTTTAATATATCGTTTTTTTTTCCCTTTGGTCATGAAAAAGCCGTGCCTTTGCCCAATGTCTCAGGGCCAATCCTCACAAAAGTTATCGAGTATTGCACGCATCACCGCAACGATGTCAACTTCCAAAGCGCAAACGACGATGCCTCAGCAGATATTGGAGAGTGGGATCTGGAGTATTGCAAGGTGGACCAGGGAACACTCTACGAGCTGATCTTGGTACATAAAGGCTCCCGCGTGTCTCTTTGATCTGCTTGTTGACTGCCTCCCTGCTCCCTTCTTTTCGCATGGAGTGGATCCGTCTGTTGATGACCTGATTGTCTGCTATTTCTCAAAACCATTCAAACCACAGGCAGCAAATTATCTGGATATCAAACCACTTTTGGATCTGACGTGTAAAACTGTCGCCAATATGATCAAAGGTATCTGCAGCTGGACTTGGCGTCCCTCCCATCTGGAATTCATTCGACTCGCGATAAAGATCGCAAGGGGAATGTATTCGACACTCTGCTGACTGCCTTTGTGGAATCTACTGCGCCTGTGTTTCTGGTAGCAAAATCACCGGATGAGATCCGAAAGACGTTCAACATCACCAACGACTTTTCGCCGGAAGAAGAGGATCAAGTGCGCCGCGAAAATGGTAAGTGTGAGAGACACATGCGTTGAATATTAATCGAGCGGTTGGAAAATTCTTGTGGAAACAAAAAGAGCGGAGCTAATAGTGGCGCTTTTCTCTTTATTTTTTCTGCTGTAGTGAGTGACATGGACTTACACGCAGAGCAATTGGATTGGCCAGAAGAAATAGTAGAAGCTTTGCGTGGATGCAAAAGTTGGGCCGGAAGATGATCGGCCCTGTTTGTACTGACGATCTGTTGTTTTGCCTCTTTTGCGGGACTAGAACTGGGTGGATGAGGACTGATCGAAGACTTCGATCGCCAGACCCGCAGGACAGACAGGACAGGACAAAAGAGATCCCGCTCGTAGCGGATGAATAGACTAATGTCCACCATTGAACATGAAAGCAGTGCTGCTGACGCGAATAAAACGAACGACGGATGCAGACGAGACTGGTCGCTCCCTTTTTTTTTGGTTTGTCTTCCCCACACTCGCCCCAGATATGCTGTCACATGGTCGGTGACAATTCAGCCATTGTCCGTCTGCACCGATCACTGCTTCCACATTTCCTTCTTTTTAGAGTTCTGTCCGCGCTTCGGTCCTGTCTCTCGGCCCCCATATAACACCCCTCCGCTTCTCATTCCTCTTCCATTCCATTCTTGTTCTCACTCTCATCCGCGTCCCTCACCACACTCGCATCCCCACATTTACAGCCCACACCATGCCAGAGTACAACTACGAGACCATCAAGGTCTCCTTCCCCGCTCCCTTCGTCGCCCACGTCGAGCTCAACCGTCCCAAGAAGATGAACGCTATCAATGACCCCATGTGGACAGAGATCGGCGTTGTCTTTAATACCCTCAGAGACGACCCCGACGTGCGTGCCATCGTTCTCTCCGGTTCCGGCCGCTGCTTCACCAGTGGTATCGACTGTACGTCTCTCAGCTGCTTGGAGACTGAAGCGATGGAGCAGTGGCGAAATCTTTGATCGCCCTCAACATCTTCTCACACTCCCCGTCTATACACTCTCGTTTTGTCATATAGTGTTCTCACTCAACCTCCCCATTGTTGAGAATGATCCCTCTCGAACTGCCTTCCGGCTTCGCCCCTACATCAGGGTAAAGAGTGAAGGCTAACAGCGGCATATGGAGGCGTATTTCAGTCGTTGGACTCCAGCCGAGATCCCAGCCTAACAGTTGAACCGATCTTGCATATGTCAAATAGTCCCTGCAAGCCAGCTTGAGTGCAATTGAGCTCTGCGACAAGGCTGTGATCGCTGCCATCCATGGTCCCTGTATCGGTGGCGGTATCGATATCTCGAGCGCATGCGATATCCGCTATGCCTCCAAGGATTCTTACTTCTCTGTTAAGGTACACTAGAAATGTCTAAACACTCGACATCAGACCGAATGATAGTTTAGCCTTGTTGCGCTGTTACTAACCTGCAATGGTAATGATAACGACTACGATGACGACGATGTTGTAGGAGGTCGATATTGGCTTGGCTGCGGATGTTGGAACCCTTCAACGCCTGCCCAAGATTGTTGGCAACATCAGCTGGGTTCGAGAGCTCTGCTTGACCGGCCGCAAGTAAGTGGGTCCATCGCCATTCAAAACGTCTTTTTCTTGAATATTCTCAAGCACGACTGGCTTGGATATTAATGCACTGTTACGTTTTGCACACAAAAAGTTTTGACGCCAACGAGGCGTTGGAGCACGGTTTCATCTCCAAGCTCCTCCCAGACCCCGCCAAGGTCCTGTCCGAGGCCATTGCCACGGCCGTTCTTATTGCCGAAAAGTCGCCGGTGGCAGCCGTTGGAACCAAGTAAGATTACTTTTAGTTCTTTGTCGTTATTTCAGCTGGTAATTCGCAGCAGCTGCATCGGAGACTGATCAGCGACGACTGTTCTATGAACAATAGGCATATCTTGAACTACTCTCGCGACCACAGTGTCCAGGAGGGATTGGACTACACAGCTACATGGAACATGGTCATGTTGACCACGCCTGTATGTTGATATGCGAAGGGTGTTTGACAGAAGAGGCGGCTTACATTCCTGCGCATAGCGCGTCTAACATTTGCTGTGTGTCTTTCTCCTGTAGGATCTTCCCGAAGCTGCAGCTGCTCAGATGGGGAAGACAAAGGCGACGTTTGCCAAGCTGTAGAAGGATATCGAAAGAGGAGAAGGTAGACGTAAAAGCCGACAGATGGCGCCTAGGCTGTGAGAGCCAGGCATTGAAAATAAACGCAGCATGGATATGCTGGATCGAATTGCGTTGTGTAGGCAAGAAAAACGCGTATCTCGACCGGCTATGTCGCTGCAGCCATGCGGCTGGTGATCCATCCCGATGGGGGGATCACGACAAGATGGTGGCAATAATGTGAAGATGCAGAGCGGGCAGCAGCGAGGATGGATGGACAGGCATGCCGGTCCCCAGGCAGACAGCCCTCCAGACAGCGACACGATGTCGATCAGGAGTGGTCCGCGGCTGTTCTCGCGGCTGTCTCTGTGACGTGGCAGGGAATTAGAATTAGATGAGACGAGAAGAGCGATGATGAGAAGTGACCCTTTTTTGAGGTCGCTGGAAATGCTGCGTTTTTTTCTCATCTGCACATCCCCTCATCGCTGCTTGTTTCTTCCATCTTTCTCCTTCTTGCTTTTTCCTTCTCGCTCCTTCTCGTTCTTTTCTTCTTTCTTTTCTCTCTCTTCATTCTTTCCTCCCCCCTCTCGAGGGCCTGCCATTCTCTCGTGTTTCTGCCCAATCCAATCCTTTCTTGTCGCGTGCTCCTCGTGCGTGCATCAATCTACACAGATCTCTCCAGCTCAGAGTAAGCCCAGGTCCCTTTCCCTACTCCCTTCCTTCAAGCCTGGACACGCAGAGGGGATCCTGAACTCCCTACTGCCCCTCGGCTTCGAGACACCCACGCCCCTTTGTTCCCTCGTCTAATGTCTACAAACCATCGAGTCTGTTGCATGGGCAGAAAGCAAAGCACCAGGCCAGCACGGATTGCGCGTCATTGATGTTACTCTGGTCGTGTGGACCAGAATCATGTTCATCAGGACTCTGTTCAAGCCGAGAGGGCAAGCGCGTGTCGTCTGATGAGGTCGTTTCTGGACACCTCCCAGACCACTGTCGTGCCCACTCTTTTAGGCTTTCTATTTTCAAATAACGACTCGCTCGCTCGATCACTTGACGCGCTTTGAAATTGATCATCTCTCATCGTGCGCCATCATTTCTAGTCAAGCCCAAGTTCTGACGAGGCAGGGACAAGGAAACCCATCAACAGCAGCAAACATCTCATTTCGTCAATAGCGTCCAAAATATGAGGCAAAAAATCATCTCAAGGACCTCGACCTTTGCCTGGAGTCCTGGTCAGCATGCACCATTGCTTGCCACAGGAACAGTCGCTGGCGCGTTCGATGCCAACTTCTCCAACACATCCCAGCTTGAGATCTTTGATCTGAATCTGGCAGACAAGTCGCCTGAGGCAATGGAGATCAACCAGCCCGCCGGTGTGGTCTCGAGCAGTGCCAGGTAAAACCAATGTCAAAAAAAGGAGCTTGTGATGGCTTGAGAAAGAAAAATCCAGCCAGAGCGCAAGAAAGCTGATGGCCCACGTTCTTTTGACATCTCAACTAGGTTCAACCGTTTGGCATGGGCAAGTCCAACCGTCGATCGACCCTACGGTATGATTGCCGGAGGAATGGAGAACGGCGAGCTGAACTTGTGGGATGCTAACGCTATTCTCAACGGAAGGTAAGAAAAGGACATAGGCATCGACTTGTTCATCCAAGCAGTTGTTTACGACGCCATCCAAGCACTGCGATGACGACGCCAGCGTGTTGGCTAGAAAGGCTGGTTAGCTGACTCGTGTTATCCCTATTGCCAATTGATGCCTGCTCTAGCGATGATGTCCTCTTCTCAAAGCAAACCAACCATTCCGGCCCTGTCCGCGGTCTTCACTTCAACCCTTTCCAGCAGAATCTTCTCTCTTCCACCTCCAGTAACGGTGAGGTAAATACAGATGCGCCCATGTCCCGATAGCGACGCATGATCTCACTGACTTTGAAGCCACCAAAGTGATTATTAACACTTTGCTGACTTGTTCTTGAGTAGATCTTCATTTGGGATCTCGGCAACCTGACAAAGCCCTATACTCCTGGATCAAGGTCCGCAAAGCTCGAGGATATTACGTGTGTCGCGTGGAACAACCACGTTCAGCATATTTTGGCCACGAGCTCCACTACAGGATACACCGTTGTTTGGGACCTCAAGTCCAAGCGCGAGGTGCTGACTCTCTCCAGCGTTGGAGGCATGGGAAGCATGGGCAACCTTGGACAGATGGGCGCTAGTCGCCGTGGAATCACAGCCATTGCTTGGAACCCGGATGTCGCCACCCAAATCATCACAGCGACCGAGGACGACAACAACCCCGTTATCTTGGTCTGGGATCTTCGTTACGCACATGCCCCCGAAAAGACGCTTGCCGGCCATACCAAAGGAATCTTGTCTCTGTCCTGGTGCCAGCAAGACTCTGACTTGTTGCTCTCTGCAGGCAAGGATTGTCGTTCGCTCTGCTGGAACCCCAAGTCAGGAGAGATCATTGGTGAGCTTCCTCCTAGCTCAAGCTGGACGTTTGACATTGCTTGGTGCCCACGCAACCCTGATCTTCTGGCGTCTGCTTCCTTTGACGGAAAGATCAATGTTGAATCTATTCAATCAACTCACGAAAGCAACTCAGCAGCAGCAGCGGGTCACGCTATCCAGGAATCGCACGACCCATTCGCCCCTCAGCAGTATCAGACCCAACCTAGCGCTGCGACTATCTCGTTGAAGCAGCCCCCCAAGTGGCTCCGCCGCCCTGTTGGAGCCACTTTTGGATTCGGAGGAAAACTTGCCATCTTCAGGAACAGACCCGCTCCACCCATGAATCTTCCTCCTGGAGCTGTCGCGCCTGCTGGTACGCCAACGACCATTCCTTCGGTCATTCTGGCCAACGTCGTGACTGAGCCCGAGCTCGTGCAGCGTGCATCTGATCTGGAATACGCCTTGGAGACCAAGACTCTGGACAAGTTCTGTGAAGGGCGTAGCCAGATCCACTCTCCCACATCGGAGTACTGGACCGTGTTGCGTGCATTGTTTGAGGCAAATCCCCGTGAGCAATTGGTACATCACCTTGGGTTTGACAAGCAGGAGATCGTGGATCAAGTCACTGCACTGACCCGTCAGATGAGCCTTAGCAGCAACCAGTCTATCACATCGCCTACGCCCGATAGCGCTCTTCAACAAGGCGGACTCCAGAACCGCCAAGGCTCTACCTCTGAGATGAGTGCGCTATTCTCTGCAGGTAGTGGACCTGACAATCAGCAACTTGCTGATGACACCTTTGGCAACTACCCTCAGGCGCCTGCTAGCAACGAATTCAAGCCAAAACCTCTCAACCCTTTCCACATCTACCCCGCCTCAGACACAGATATCGACAAAAAGATCACCCGCTGCATTATTGCAGGAGATTTCGATTCGGCTGTAAACGTCTGTCTTCACGACGGACGTCTCTCAGATGCACTTGTCCTTGCCATTTGCGGAGGTCCCGAGTTGCTGGAGCGCACTCAGAAGGCTTACTTTGAGCGTCGTGCCGCCTCGACGCCTTACATCCGCCTTTTGCAGAGTGTTGTAACTGGCGACTTGGAGGACGTTGTGCGCAACGCGGACTTGGCAGACTGGCAGGAGATTGTTGTCATCCTCTGCACATTCGCTCGCCCCGACGAATTTGGAAAGTTGTGCGAATCACTCGGAAACAGACTGGAGGAACAATGGATCAATAAGGTCCAGGCAGGCGAACATGCTGATCAGCTTCGCTGCAACACCGTCCTCTGCTACCTTGCTGCAGGAAACTTGGAGCGTGTTGTTGGTATCTGGATTAGAGAACAGGAGGAGGAGAACGCCCTCGGCGCATACGACCAGTCGGCGTCAGAATATGAGCGCAATGCTCGCTCGCTCCAAGCGTTTATCGAAAAGGTCACTGTGTTCCGCAAGGCTATTGATTACGTCGACGTTGCTATTGCTGGAAACCCCAACGAGGATCATCCCGAAGAACAGGATGGCCATCACAAGCTTGCTGCTCTTTACGATAAGTACACAGAGTATGCCGAGGTCATGGCTGACCAAGGTCGCTTGGCAACTGCTATCGAGTACTTGAACTTGACTCCAGTTGATTATCAAAGCAAGGATACCTTGGCGGTGATGCGTGACAGACTGTACCACTCTGGCGTGGATGTCAGCAAGATCCCTGCACCTGAGTTCCCTTTCGAGCCCGTGTATGTTATGGGCGAGGGAGAGTACCAGCAGCAGCAGATGTACCAAGCTGGCCAGCAGCAGCAGCAACAGCAGCAGCAACAGCAGCAGCAACAGCAGCAGCAGCAACAGCAGTATGGACAACAGCAGCAGCACCAGGGATACAACCAGAACCAATACCAACCACAGCAGCAGCCGTACCAGCCCAACCAATATCAGCCCCAGCAGCTCCAGAACAACTATGGTGCAACCCAAGGCCCATATGGTGTCCCTGCAGCGGCGCCCTATGGAAACACGGGTTATGGTGCCGCCGGATACCAGACGCAGCAGCAGCCATCAATTGTCCCACCACCCCCTACGCAGTTCAACGTTGCCCCTCCTCAGCAAAACGACCTCCGTCCTCCTCAGCCCGCTGCCGCCAACAACCCTTACGCTCCTCCTGCTCCCACTTTTGGAGGATATAACCAATCAGCTGCTCCACCCACCTTCAATCAGTCTGGTTATCCTGGGCAGAATGACACTAGCAACCAGCCCACCTACGGCGGTATGTACAACCAGCAGCAAACACCTATCGAGAGAACTCGCTCTGCTGAGCTTCCTCCATCACAGCGCAAGGATACTGGCAACTGGAACGATCCTCCACCAGTGGCTCTGAACAATGCCGCCAAGCGAGCAGCGGCAGCTCCAGCTTTGAATAAGAGTCAGTTCAGTTCGCCCTTCCCCGGCAGCCCTGTTGTTGGCAACACCCCAATGGGCGGTACTCCTCCTCCACCTCAAACAGCGTACGGCCAGCCTCCTCAGCAGTCAACACTCCCTCCTCCACCCATGGGAGGCGCACGTCCTCCACCAACCGCTTCTCCTTACTCCCCTGTCCCTGCAGCGTCGCATTTGCCACCACCACCCCAAGGCAATGTTGGAGGAGCCATGTCTCCACGCTATGCTAACCAGCGGACACAGCCTTCTCCGTACCAGACCTTTGGTGGGGGCCAAGGTAACGTGGCCAGCAACGCTCCCCAACCAGCCAATGTTTACGGCCAGCCTCCTCCTCAGCAGCAGCAGTACCAGCAGCAGCAGCAGCAGCACCATCAGGGCTATGGAGCTCCTTCGCCTAGCCCTGGTCCATATGCCGGTCAACAGCCTCCCATGGGGGGTATGGCCAGCGGCATGCCCCAAGTGCTCCAGCAGCGACCTTTGACCCCAGCCGCTCCCCCTACGCCTCCAGAGCCTGTCAAGTCTAGACATCGTAAGTGAGCGTGCTGTGGTACTG
Source organism: Dissophora ornata (assembly GCA_025201705.1). Taxonomy (NCBI): domain Eukaryota; kingdom Fungi; phylum Mortierellomycota; class Mortierellomycetes; order Mortierellales; family Mortierellaceae; genus Dissophora; species Dissophora ornata. Next base: position 15,868 of record MU617224.1, read on the forward strand.
GAATACCGTGTTTCCTATCATATCTTTTAGTGTCTAACTTGAACCATGTTGGTTTTCTTTCAGCCGCCGGAGACAGGACACACATTCCAGCAGGGCACAGACTGATCTACAATGTTCTTGCAAGCGAACTTGCTCTTGCACGTCAATATGCCACGGTATGGATACTCTTGCTTTATTTCAACTGCAGTAGGCCGAGTAAAATGTCGATGCGAAGAAATGCTGACGCGCGTGTTTATATGAAACTGTATGAATAATAGCCTGCTGCAAAGAGACCTTTGGATGATGCAGAAAAGAAGCTGAACGTGCTGTTTGACATGTTGAACAATGAGGAAGTTTCACAGCCCGTGGTGGACCAGATGCTGTTGCTGGCACAGGCACTTCAGGCAAAGAACTACAACTCGGCATACCAGATCCACCTGGAGCTGCACTCGTCGCGCACGGACGAAGTGTCGAGCTGGATGACGGGAGTGAAGCGTCTGATTGTCGACAATGCGAAGATCCCACAGTAGGATATCAAGAGAGTAAAGTAGTGCCATCTGTCATTTTTTTTTTTTAATCAGATAGTTTTCTAGTTTCCCCAAGATTGTTATAAAGAGGAAAAAACAAAACAAGGTGTCCTAGACCATCGCTCGACGTCGTCTAATAGGAGTAAGGGGTTGACGGGTTGATCTGCCATGCGCTTGTTGTCAGTGGCAGCAGCATCCGCTATGTTGGGTTGGTGGGCAATACCAAATATGGCCAAAAAAAAATCCGCCGAAACCGAAATGCAGCGCGGTGTCAAAAAAATCTCGTCTCGTGAGTTTGAGCGGTGAAGACATGCAACCGTTCCCATTGCACCGAGGCAAACACGAAAAAGAAATCGGTTTTCAGCGAGCAAGCGGAAAAGCCCTTTTCCTTCTCTCATTTTTTGCTCGCTCCTAACCGCCACAACTTACACTACACTATAAAACACCGATCTGTACACAAAACACCATGTCAAACGTCCCCACCAACACCCAGGTTCCTATTCAAACTCATGCCCAAATTCAGGACGTTGTCCCCGAGGACATGGTTGGTAAGGTGGCCTTCATCACTGCATCAGCCAAGAACATGGGGAAGCACTTTGCTCTCGCGCTTGCCAAACGCGGTTGCGATATCGTGATCCACCACCGCAAAGACCCTATGGAGGCCGAGAAGACTGCCGAAAAGATCCAAGCTTTGGGCCGCAAGGTCCTGATCGTCCAGGGAGAGCTGGCGTCCGCGTCTGTGATTGAGCAAATCTTTGCACAGATCATGGCCTCGTTCGGACACATCGATATTGTGGTCAACAACGCGGGGATGGTGATCAAGAAGCCGATAACACAGATCACAGAGGCAGAATACGATCAGATCTTCAACATCAATGCCAAGGTCCCCTTCTTCATCATGAAGGAATGTGCGAAGCACATGGCCCATAACGGACGGGTCATCAATATTGGAACTACGCTGCTGGCCATCACCACGGGCGAGTATTCGATCTACGCGGGGTCCAAGGCGCCGCTGGAGGATTTCACAAGAGCTTTGGCAAAGGAGATTGGGGGCCGTGGCATTACTGTGAACACGATTGCACCGGGACCGATTGATACGCCGTTCTTTTATGGACAGGAGACCAAGGAGTCTGTGGAGCTGTTCATGTCATTGTCGGTTGCGGGTAGGTTGGGAAAGGTGCAAGATATTGTGCCTGTGGTCGAGTTCATCGCCTCGCCGGCGGCGCAGTGGGTGACCGCGCAGACGATCTTTGTCAATGGCGGTGTCACTGCTCGTTAAAGGAAACAAAAGAAGGGGAGATCGATGTGTGCATGGAATGCGGTCAAGAAATCAAGTAGTCTGTTGTATAATACATAAATAAAAAAGAAACATGAAACAAAGTTTTTTTTTGGACATGGGGTACATGGAGTCGAGTGAGAGGGTTCAAAACCACTTTTGACGCATTAGCCAATGAGAGGTTGGAAGTAAATGAAAAAAAAAAAGAAACGCGTGATTTTTTGCACAGACCATCACCCAAAATGAAATAGAATAAAGTAATGTGGCTTCGCCATGGTCCGAGCATCCGGCGCGCATGAGCCACAAAGGACGTTGCTTTTCTTTGCCAGCAGAACATGTTGACTAGGAGTCATAGCTGTCATGCACGCTGATTCACCATCCATTTGCCATCACAAAACATGATACGCCAAGGAAGCTGAACCATCCTTGCGGTAGCTACATGTGTTTGCTTCAGTCGGCGAGTGGCTAGTATGATCCAAACCTCATCGGCACCCGCCGGATACCATTGACACGAAGCAAAGAGAACCCCCACCTGATGGAACGGAGCCGATTTCAATTCGAGCCTTGTCTTGCACCTTCCGTATGCTCAAGGGGAGGAACAACTTCGTTCAAGTAAAATATACATCTGTGTCTCCAGTCGAGAGATCATTTCATGGATGGATCTGCGATATTAATCAAGATCAGGGTCGGCCCTTCTCCCAGAATGTGGCCTCGATTGCTAATTCAAAGTCAAGTGTTCTGGCCGCGCAAAAACATCAGAAAGGAAACGACACTTTTTCACATTCCTATCTCGATTTATAATGTAGGTTGACGTTGAGAGCACATTTTTTCATTTTTTTCCTCACAGAAGTATACATATTCATGAATACGACCAAATTCCGTTTATCCTTTTCAATGTTTCTATGCGATCATCTGGTCTATTTATTATCTTCTAGAGAGAAGATGGTTTGGCTTGCCGTCAGTCAGCTTCTCTTCCCATGACAGGAAGATAGGCTGTGCAGAACACACCGCGAGCAGGTC
>MU617225.1:0-18648 GCA_025201705.1 Dissophora ornata
GGAGTATGAATATGCTGTGATTTGTGGCATGCAAAAAAAAATCTGATGGTTCTATGCTGCAATATTGATAATTGTTTAGCCATGGACTGACATCACATCGTCCTTGCCGTCAGCCAAGAGCTTTGACTTGTACTGTTTTTGTCCTGGACCCATCGGCACCTCAGCCTTTGACAAGAGTGCTTATTTTAATAATCCCAAGGCAAGTCTAGAACAACCATATCGCATTTTTGTGTCCACGAGGATTTTATTGTTTAAGAATTGGGCAAGCTGATTTGACCTGATTTGACCAAAAAAAAAAAAACAGCAAAACTTTGCAAGCCTCTACATCTGTGGCGACGAAAATTTCGCTCCAAACATTCGAAACGCGCTTGGAACGGACCGCCGATGGGATTGGTACTCTCACCTGTCCCAGCATCCACTTGTCTCGCCAGCTTATGCCACCCAAGGATCTCTCAAAGGCATAACCAACACCTTATTGGTAAATGATACCCCCCGATTTTCTTTCTTCCCTTGACAAAGTTTTTCTCTTCCATTCACTCTCAAATTGACTCAAAAATTCAACTTCGTCAATATATTTAGCAAACCGCGTCTTATGATCGCCTCGTTGATGAAAGTCGCCTATACGCACACCGCCTAGGTCTCGAGAACCAGGGCCGAATCACGCGTATCGAGGTCTATCGCGACATGGTCCACGTCCACCAGGTCCTAGTCTTGCTTTTCAAATCTGCTCGCGTCGCTACCAAGAACTTGGCTCGTTTTGTTGAGCGCTCACAGCATATGCGTGATGAAGAGGAGCATAAAACTCGGGAAGAGGCCGCAGTTGCCTCAGGAGAGCGGTCATATGCGGCCATGTTACGTAAAGTCCCCGTCCGTGATCAGAATCATGGCCACCACCATCAAAACAACGAACATGGCTCTGGTGAAGTGGAGTACGTGCCTGCGTACCTGCTGCCATTGATGGTCAAGGAAAAGGCGGCGGATGGAGTCGAGTGGGTGATGGTAGATCAAGATGGACGGGAGCTTGCAGGGGATGAGGGCGTGCCATCATTGGAGAAGATGGCAAATGCTTGGGTACCACGCAACATTGAAGAATGAGCAGGCTCACAGCCAATACCATCAAAAAGGGGGGGGGTTTCTGTGGGACCAGAGGAAGGCGAGAAGCCGAGTTTTTTTTTTCACTGGTTATTGTCTTGGTAGTAATAAATCTATTTAAAAAAACGACCCTCGAAGATATCGTGAGTTTGAAATCTTCAACGCGATCAAAGTTTTATCCCAAGCATAAGGGCTGCATGCTAATACTTTTAGCTTGCTGTTGGAAAATTTGTTTCATGTCGAACGCGAAACTGTTGCACCATCATTAGACGCGACAAGAACGGAGTCTAAATTTTTTCACTGTAGCTAATCCCGCGAGCAGAAAGACCTTTCTGCAGAAATTAGTAGAGCAGGGGTCTTTGGCATAACCTGTAGTCTCGATGCAATTGGAACCCGAGGGTGGTAGCTTTCTGTTGGGAGGGATCGACCATTCTCAGTACACTGGAGAGTTTATTTACACCCCCCCCGTGACGGACCCTGTTTTCTGGCAGATATCGTTGCAGGGACTAGGAATTCGGTTCAGGAGGAATCAATAACAAACGAAAGCGGGTAGCTCCGACGGCAATGTAATGGTGATGTCTCAAAATATATTTCAGGATGCTGCTCTCATTCTCGACAGTGGTACATCCTCCATCCTCATTCCCACAGCGGCTTCTGAGGTCATCCACCCCCAACTCTCTGGAACCTGGGACCCCATTCACCGCGCCTGGTTCCTGCCTTGCGAGGGTCCTGACCTGATCTGGTGGATATCTTCAGGCCATGGGGTTGTGCAACCGTACAAGAGTTTGGTGCATCTGTTGGAGGATGGAAGATGCCAGAGTTTAATATTTGAGAACCAGGACGCGAATTACTGGATTTTGGGCGACACTCAGTTACGGGGACTTTATTTAGTATACGATATGGAAGGGAATGGAAGGATTGGGATCGCAAAAGCCGTTAGTTCTACATCCATGGTAAGAGGGGGGACTAGCCTCCAGGATGTGGGGATATTGACAGTTCAGGACGAGAATGCTGGAAGGCGGCTACTGATGTTTAATCATGGGGTCGGATGTTGGGGGTATTTGGTCGCGCATGGTTGCGGCTTTGGGGTGGATGGTAGTAGCTGATCTGCTCTTCAACGCGTTTCTGTAAACTCGGGGCGGATCAGGATTACGTGTATTCTATGACATTATAAACATTCCTAGAAGCGTTGTTCGCCATGGGCTGTGTATTTACAATGCTCTGCACAAGAACCAAAGGCGGTTTATGGATGGAAGCTGGGTACGTATTGAATACAATGCGGATATATGAAGACACAGGGTTGCCAAGTTACCAGCAGGCTGAAAACAATCTGCTTATAGTCTCTCGTGCAGCTGTGGCAACGGAGAGATATTCATATCAGTCCTCTTCCGACGCCGACTGGGACTGAACGAGCTGTCATGTGGATAGTACATTGGCATCTTTCCAATGGAAAGACTGGGCGGTGGCGGCGGCTTCATACTCAACAATTCTTTGTAAACACGTTTCTGCGGCGGTGTGTGTAGGGCTGTAGAACTCATTTGCCGGACCGGAGTTAATGACGTGCGCTTCAAAGCCTTCAAGTCCAGGAGCAGCTGTTTCTTGCTTGCTGTGGGTCCATATGGCCTCTCCTGCTCCTCCTCCTCCTCCTCCTCCTCCTCCTCTTCCTCTTCCTCTTCTTCCTCATCTTCCTCACCCTCTTCTTCCTCATCCTCCTCATCCTCCTCCTCCTCCTCCGCAGCCAGGCGCTTGGCGCTCCGAGACATAAAATCTTTCGGTTCCTCTTGATCGAGTGTCTCGTCCCAGTCGCCAGGACTGACCGGGAACCGCTTAAAGTCTAGATCATGTAGTTGCATTTTCGTGCGCCTCCGCTTTGGCGTGGCGAGTCCTGGTCCTGCTGGGAGCTCAATTAGTGGTGATCCGTCTGTTGAATCTGCCTCATCTTCGTCCAGCATTGGCGGCCTCATTATGGAATGGGTCATATTGATGTTGTACTTCCAGCTATCCAGCCATGAACTAAGTGCTTTGGGTGACTCGTCCAACATGTTATCTCTGTCCCTGCCAGATTGCTTTGTCTTGCTCGGTGTCTTTGGCACTGGTGTTCTATTTCTATCTGGTGACCCTTCCTCATCTTCCTCATCGACTAATACATGAACGTCTTTGGCCCTTTTGATTTTAAGGACATCCAAAGCGAAATTATCCTGACTCTTATTATTTTGCTTCGGCTGTTTCAACCGACTGGATCCCCCACGAGAAAGTAGATCGACCGTCCTTCTACCTCTTCTAGAACGAGTTGGAGTTCTGGTAATGACTTCCAGATCAGCCAACGATTTTGCTTCAATCAACCACTGTGCCACTAAAAATGGGCTTTCCCCGTCGCCTGTGTCCTCCTCGCATTCTTCCTCGCATTCTTGTACATATCCTGCCTCTTCGTTTTCTTGGACATCCTCGGCCTCATTGCCATCCTTCGGGACACTTTTTGTGTCCTGATCTGATCCCTGGATGTCTTGCTCAGTTTCTTGTTGAGGCTCTGGACTCGAGGTGTCATTTGGTGTCCGATCATCGTCAACCTTTGGTTCGACAAATGGCGACTCCAGGCTCGAAGCGCGCGTATCCCTGCGATTTGATGCTGCTGCCCCATCGAAATGCATACACGTATTTTGTTTAGAGACATGAAAGTAAAAATGGAAGCGCTCGTTGTGAAAGGCTGCTAAATAGGGCCTGTCACTTGCCTTTGCGCCTCGCAGAAGAACTGCGGGTTATGGATTGACGGATAGAATGGTCGCTGTCGGATTCTCTCGAGGACGTTGGTCCATCGACAATAGTCATTGGATGGGTAGGATGTGTGGAATTGGGAAAGACGATTGACGTTTCCCCCCCAGGGGAAAAAGGGGGGTGAGTTTTCTTTTTGTGTCAAGCGCGGGAGCTCCATGTGGCTTTTTGAAATGAAATTTAAAATAGGGTGATGCTGATCAACCTTTACTCTGCTTCGCAAAACTTCTTCACATTCATTACCAAGATGTCCTCAAGTCAAAAGAAGGGCGCTTACGGCGCAGTTGTAAGCTTCATTGCTGATCCGGATGTACTTTGCCAGGGTTACAGGAGTCCTTGAAACGAAAACGATCGTCCTACTGACTTTAAAACAATGGGCTTCTCATTTCTAGGAAAAGAAAAAGTCTGGACGATGGGACATGGAAGAAATGGAGCGGCGTGCCAAGGAGAGAGCCAGCCGGGAGAAGGAGCTACAGGAGGAGGATGAGCAGCGAGCATTAGGTATCCCAAGTCAACCAACAACCATCGCCATGTCTGCTACATCCCCATCCCTCACTTTCTATCAGTTTACTCGATGCTAACCACAAACATGCCTTGTTTCTATCCCTGCCCAATCTAGGAAAATCCTCCAAGAAAAAGTCTTTGAAGGCTGCACCAACAGAGGAAGCCATTGCGGCGGAAAAGTCAGAGCGATTAATTCTGGAGTCTGCCATCGGAAAGACCCAAGTCGTACAGGGAGGACCTACAGGAAGAGCTCCAGGATTCTACTGCAAAGTCTGCGACTGTGTTCTCAAGGACAGTGCTGCTTACATGGACCACAAGAACGGAAAGAAACATCTCAAGAATTTGGGCGTTAATACGAAGGCAGTGCGAGAGGATGTGACGGATGTTATTGCCAAATTGGAGTCGATGAAGCGGAAAGCAGAGGCACCCAAGGAAAACAAATATGATCTGGATGCACGGCTGGAAGAAGTCAAGAGACAGGAAGATCGGGAAAGGGCCGAGAAGCGGGAACGCAAGAAGCAAAAGAAGAATGAGAAGAAGGGCGACGATGGCCTGGACGATGGCGGCATGGATCCCGCCATGGCGGCCATGATGGGCTTTTCGGGTTTTGGAACTTCAAAGTCTTGAAAAAGCGATCAATAAAAGAAAAATAATCAGGGAATAATGTTGAATGCAATGCTGTTACTTGGCCTGATTACCTGAAAATCAGCTCAGTCGACGGATTTAGGTGAAGCTATTGCAAGAGCCCGCCTATCGAAGGCTGTTCCGAGTTAGGGTGAACCCTGGCCGGTAAATCGACAAACGCCATTTAGTGAATTCACAATCCGTTTATTCTCTTTTATGCGATCATCGGACCTATCTCTGCCTCTCTTCTCGAATGAGATAGGTAGGCCCACGCAAGTGAGCCAACTCCAATGGGTTTGAGTGACAGCGCGGAAGGGAAGTTGCAAATGATTAGAAATAGAATAAGAAGGAATAATAAGAGAAAGGAAATGAAAATAAAGGAAAGAAGCAAAGGCACTGTCTGCTGGCAAGTAACCATCGTTGCCATTGCGGCCGGTAGAGGACTTGCTCGACGCTGATCTATGAAGCTGATCTATGAAGCTACACACAGAAGCCATCGCTATTCGCACCGTTATTCGCACCGCTATCCGCACCGTTATTCGCACCACTATTTGCACCGGTATTCGCACTGGTACTCGCACCGCTATCCGCACCGCTATTCGCACCACTATTCGCACCGCTATCCGCACCGTTATTCGCACCGTTATTCGCACCGCTATCCGCACCGCTATCTGCACCGTTATTCGCACCGCTATCCACACCGGTATTCGCACTGGTACTCGCACCACTATTCGCACCGGTGTTCGCACCGCTATTCGCACCGGTATTCGCACCGCTATCCGCACCGGTATTCGCACTGGTACTCGCACCACTATTCGCACCACTATTCGCACTGGTACTCGCACCACTATTCGCACCACTATTCGCACCGGTACTCGCACCACTATTCGCACCGGTATTCGCACCGGTATTCGCATCGCATTTAAGGCTATTCCCCGGTGAGTCTATTGTCTTGTCTAGACCTGCCTTTATATATTTCAGCTATATGAGGCGACCAGAGTCTGGGTGCCTGGTGCTTGGAACCGGGGTGGCGACGCGAGGTCCCACCCCCCATCGAGTTTCGTCCGGCATCAGCCCGTCATTGGTGTATGTGCCAGGATGGGCTGTCACTCGCGAGTGAAGTATGTGTGGACAGGCTTTCCGTGGAATAGCCTTTAGTGCGGTGCTTGGATCCACGTCGACCAAGTCGCCTTATGCAAAGGCAACGATGGCTGCTCGCCAACAGGGCGGCAGCAACAGTGATAGTCTCCGGCTCTGTCTCGACCGAGGGCGAACTTCCCATGTGCGTGTGGGAAGAAGGGCCACACTGGCGCGATGACACAAAATAAGGCGCAGGCGATCTTTGAATCGGTTAGCCAAATGCATGCACACTGTCTGATCGAAGTGGCCCTTCTTCCTGTCCAGCGGAAAGACGAACTAGCCATCGGCAAGCTAACCTTCCTTTTGTCGAGAGGGTAGGAGTACGTAGACTTGATGACTACATTGAAAAGAATAAATGGACTTTAACTATATTCGTTGAATGGCAGTTTCTGAGCAGATGCGCACGCAGGAAAAAGCAGAAAAAGATGCTGTAAAAGTTTCTACGGATTTTAAATCCTTCCAGATTCTATGTGCCGAACCTTGTGTCTCATCCGCTTGTTTAGCCCAGCAAACGAACAAACGACAATCAGTCAAAATTGCACACGCGACGAGTGCTGCAGACATCATGCCACGCAAGGATGGTATGCCGATATATGTTATTCTACACAATATTTCTTGCGTGGTCTAGTAGAGGAGGAAAGAAGGTCGGCAAACAGGATTGTTTACATTTCACGTAGATGGTTTGGCGTGCCTGTGGTTCATTTTGCAGCGCGACACAAGCGTGCTTTTTTAGAATCAACTTGTATTGCAAAAGGGTTGCCGTGAGGGCAATGCTTAATTCACTTGGGTCAGCACCATCAATAAGGAGAAGCAAGCAGAGTCAATCTGGGCCGCATTCCTTGCGACATACGATGGCGGCTGACAGTATAGGGACTGATGGCCTGTTCATCGACATTGTGCGTCGAGATGTTGTCGCATTATTATAGACATTGTTGCGTGGAAGCGCCACGCTTTCATGCAACGCGTTTTGTAAATGTTGTAGATGTTCGAGGCGCATGCACGGATGTAACAAACAAACCGTTTTTTTTTGTCGATCTGTTTTGAGGAGCTCAAACTGTAATTCAGTTAAACAAATTAACAGCGATGATCGCCAGGACGAGCAAGCGCATTTAGACAGACGAAAGAAGCCCTCAAAGAACACCATGCGTCAACGGAGACCATGTCTTTCGCCACCCAGCTGCTGCATGCTACATGTACACGGTGCGTCTTCTGACTCACACTCTCGGCCTCGTTTGCCACCATTATTGAAGACGCAAAAAATCGCCACAGCGGTCACATACGCGTGCAAGACGTATTTATTCCTTGATTCCCGCTGTTCGCGCTTTTTTTCTTTTTCTCTTCTCTCTCTCTCTCTCTCCTCAACCTTTCAGCCCCCCTTCCCCCGCGACAAACAGGAAACAGGGTAACAAGTTGTCATTGCATTCGTCATTTGTCATTCGTTTCATTCAACTTGTGATTGTTCATTCCTCTAACGCGTATTACTTATTCTCTGGTTCCTAGATCAATACAGTCTGGGTTTTGAGTTTTTTTTAGTTCTGGGGTTTGAGTTTTTTGGCCCCCATTTTTTTGTTGTCCTAGGCAAAAAAAAAAAAAAAGGGAAGAGAGGTGCTTATTGTTTTTGCCTTGTGCGTTTTCTTTTGACCTCTATAAAAACTCAAAACGAACAACGGGGTGCGAATAACCAGACCACGTCCTCGTCGTGCACCCTGGGCAGCTCACTGGTTATTTATTTATCGAGCGAGCTGGCAGAGAGTCTGGTTTTTAGACTAGAAGAACATTGCAGAACAGACAAACAAATAAAGAATATTCGTTGTCAACAAATAACGTCAAAGACGCGCTGAGAACGACGTGTTTGTGAATGTGGACGCGCCGTTGGGTGTATATACATATTTATTTTTTTCGCATGTGTCGGCACTTCGCATTCGTTTATGGCCAAATGAGCAAAATGAGTGAAATGAGCTCCATTTCGCTTCTCGGCGAGTGCGAATACGAGTACTATGAAGTCTTGACCGTCATGAGAGGCGCGCCTACTTTCGCCACCGGGCGCAAAAAGTCGCGATCTGATTTACATGAAGTCTCCCAGAGGTGAAATTCTGTGCTGTGCCGTGGCAATGCGAAATATATAGTAATGTTGAGCGACGCTTTCAAAGGTGTTCAGTCTTGCGAGCAGACCGCTCGACATTGAATTTTGTCTGGCTGTTCGTCAATAGTAGTGAGATTGTGTAGTTCACATCCGTCACGATCTGCATTAAAAAGCGGCGTGGCAACCCCGCTGCCAGCCCAAGATTGATGGGGGGCCTGGATAAGAGCATCCATGCCTTGTGCAGGTGTGCATACTGTTATGAACTCGGTCCTGTCGATCCTCCTGTGAAGATGACTATGATGGCATGTCGGCTAAGAATGAACATGTCTCCGACTGTCGACTTTCTATTTCGTTTGGTTCCACTCTGGCAGCGCATACCGCCAATTATCGCTTTTATTCGATGTTGTTTTTTTTTTCTTCTCAGGAGGTATATCCACTCCTTCATGTTCATGCATACTTCTAAACACGGATCTTCTTCTGGATGGTGAGCAGGCCAGGTCCTTTGCCTCCGCCAAGCAACGCCCACTCTGGCAAATGGCTCTTCATGTCCGTAAAAGCCGGGATCTGCCCACTGCCCCATTCGTCGTACAAGCATCCGAGCGTGCCATCCATCGCTGGAGCATCCTTATCCTCAACCTCATAGATAACTTCTAAATCCCACACCTGATCGTACTCACGCTTGAAACCCACAGCGCCCGATCGGCTAGCAGCAACAACAGATTCAGACCTGTAACCTTGTTCAGGCTCATCAAATCCATCAAGTTTCATCACCACGATCGTATTGTCTTCTGGGAACAAGACCTGGCACAAACGAGAATCCTTGGCCGTCCACTTCAAGTGCACACTGCGAAGCAATTTCTTGGATTCGGTCTCGACTTGTCCGGCAGCAGCAACAGCCTCCTTTTGATATACAGGCTTCGAGACTTCAGACTTGATGATTTCCTCACCCGACTTCTTGGACTCAATCACTATCTTGGGGATTGCACCCACGTAGATGCATTGGGTCAAGACACCATTGCTGGCAGGGTCAGGACCGCACTCGCGCTTCTCAGCGGCTGGAACGAAATTTATCACAGTCTCAAGGCTGTTCATGGTCTTGACAGTAACAAAGGATGTATCGTTATTGAGATCGTAGATCTGACGCCAGACCAGCTTGTTGGGGGCTTCCTCTGCAGAGTAAGGGAAAACGATACACGCCGAAATCAGGAGCGCAAAGGCCAAGGTCACGCTGACTTGACCCATCTTTCGGAAGTTGGCTGAGCGGTGGATGGTCGGGATTAGGGGCATCACGCAGTTCAAAGCGCACAGTGAAAACAGGGCCATGACTAGCAAGCGGAAATAATTTCAAGTCGAATTAATTAGCGTGTCTATTCGTCTTCACCGTGATAACTATGCCTTATCTTGCAAAGTCAAACTTACTGGCAAATGGAGGGGTTCCATCGACAAGAGTCTGGCTCATGGCCATCATGTTGGTAATAGCGATATCCAGGACCATCATCAGAGGCAAAAAGTTGATCCACAGGCGTGCCAAAGTCCATGAGGTGCCTCGTCGTGCAGGGTAGAACGACATGTAACCCGAGATCATGGAGGTGAACACAAACCAGCTCAAGAAGTAAAAGAGACCGATCTGTTGCGTGCGACCCAACACCGTGGCGCCTACCAAGAGGGTCCACCAAAAGAGAACCATGCCAACGTTGGCGATTTGTTCATAGTCGAGGCGGACGCGCTCCATCGTTTCATCAAGAGGACTTAGGTTGCCCTTCAGCCAACTCTCAAACTCGATCCATCCCCACTGGACGCAGATGATCGTCGTGCAGCACTGGAAGACAAAGAACATGAACCCAAGCCAGTGCTCGCCGTAGACAAGCATGGGGTTAACCTTGTTCAGAAGAGCAGCAAAGCCGATCGATGTTGCCGTGGCAGCTACAAAACTCAGAATCATGGCCAAGTAGCTCCTCAGAATAACGCTCAGTGTCATACCATGCTTTCTGGACGAGATGATCGACCAAGCGATAAAGACTGGGACAACGATGATGAGGTTGTAGTTGAGTGTGAGGTAAGTACTGAAGGAATATACCATCATAAAGACGCCAGCCACATCGTAGTAGATGCTAGCTTCATTGCTCAGAATCTCCTTAGGATTGATCAGGTAGTCCGAGTCCGCAATGTTGCGGAGTGCCGTGAGTCCTGTATCACCCATGTGCTGCACCGATCCGGGAGAAGTGTGCTCGATGTCATCGTGAAGGGTGTGATAAAAGGCCCTGCGACTGTAGAACGCAATGTCGAGTCCAGGAATATTGTAGGCAGTGTAAACCGAGAAGTCGGTGCCACTAATAATGAAAGGAGTATTTTTCATTGTGAGACTCCATTGCTGTATTTCCGGGATACAGTTGCAACCCCATCACGGATATTGCTCGCGACTAACCTCTTAATGAGACCGAGCTTGAAGATGTCATTGCCAAAGACGTTGGCGTGCGGGGAGTTGCCGGCTTTGCTATAGAAGTTAACGAGTGCCTTGTTGCTTGCACGGAACAGCAGAGCGCGACCACCAGCTCCAGCACCCTCTAGGAATGATTAGAACACATGAAGATCCGTGGTGTTAGCAAATGTTACATCTGTATATTCTAAGCAGGGACATTGTTGATTAAACCTCTTGCTTACCGAGATTGACAAAGGCCTTGACATCCTTGGACCAAGGATGCTTCATGAAAGCAGCTGCGCCAAACAAACCGATCTCCTCGCCGTTGTTGATGTTGAATATGACGTTGTGCTTGACGGGGTGGTGAATCAGATTACGGATCATCTATGGGATATTGAGCGCGGAAGTAATTATTAGCCGCAAGCAAGAAGTCAACGGATGCCTGCTGAAAGCGGCTAAAAGGTGTATTTGCTGACATACCTCGAGAGACACGGTAACGCCGATGCCGTCGTCCGTGGCGCCGTGGCCAATCAAAACAGAGTCTATAATGCCAAGAAGAAAGCGGCGCAACTGAATTAGAACGATGGTCGGTGGTCGGTGGAGGCCACACGATATGTGCTGTGGTGTGCCGTCGGCCGTGTAGGCGTTCTGGATTTAAGATTAAAATTCGCTCTTGAGAGACGTGGGGGACTAATACTTGTCCAGAAAAGGATGCGATGCGACTCAAATTCTCCGGACACGACAATTGCGCTGACAGATCCTGTGATACTCCATTGCCGAGCCTAGTGTCCATTCCACAAATGGCTATACAAATCCCATCGGCAATAGGACTTACCATAGTGGGCATCGACCACAACAGCTTCGGGATGACCCTTCAGGCTGTTCTCAGCGCGGCCTTCAGTTCCAACAACGCGGACCAGAATATTCGAAGATTCGTAAAACTCAAGGCGGGTCGAGTTGCTCATAAAGCTCCTGGCCTGCGTCAACTTGACATTATCATCGCCCAGCTCGACAGTCCTGTTCAACTGGCGCGCCTCCTCCTGGAGGGCCTTTACTGTCTTGATGAGATACTCGCGAACACGCAGATTCTCACGCGAGTTGATGGGATGAGGCTGCTGAGCAATCTGTTCCAAATGTTGCCAAGCCCATTGGGCCGAAAAGTCGTAGGGCCCCACGGTGTCCGCGACGGATTTCGGGGAAGGGAGAGAGAGGCGTTTGTAGCTGACAATGCTGCCAATGACGAGGTAGGACACGACCATGAGCAAGAATACGCCGGCCATGCGACGCCAGGATCCCTTGTTAATAATGGCCCTCGCAGGCCGCCTAGGAGGCGCGCCAGTGCCCTGGAGCAAAGGCGATTCCTCCGTTGGGAAAGCATCATCGAAGTGTCGGTCGCGGCTTTCAGAGCCATCTTGGCGCCGATCCATATCTCTGTCCTCGTTGCTCTTGCTGCTCTTGCGTCTTTGTAGAGTGGACTATGATGATGATGATGCGAGAGACGCGGAGGGAGTTAGCAAGGCGCAGCGTTGAAGAGCAAGGAGGAAAGGTGCGCGAGAGAGGCAATGAAGAATGGGTGATTAAGGAATGAGGATTGCTTACCATGCATCAACAGTGCGGTTGTTGACAGGGGGATGAGACAAGGAAGAAGCAGGTAACGGTCGCGTATGTGGAGAAGAGGGGTTTTTATCCTCGACGGAACAGCAACTGGCGCAGAATCCACCTGCATGCAGCACGAGTGTGTGGGCAACAGCCGTTTATTGTCGCTCGAAAGTAGATGGCCAGACACTCGTCTCATTCTTCTTTTCACGTCTTTTGTCACACACACACACACACTCTCTCCCTCTCTTGTGCTAATCAGGATCCCTTCTTGCCCCAACCACTCGCTGCCCCCTGACACTCGGTCCAAACGCCGCCGAACCCTCCCAAAAACACCACCGCCACCCTCCTCACCAGCAACTTTTGCGCGTCATTCCAACATGGCTATGGCTGTGAGTGTTCCACAAGACTCTGCACGACTCCCCGCTGCCGTCTCCCCAATGCCAAGCAACTGACATGCATGCCACCTTGCAACCCATTTTCTTTAATCCCGCTAGAACCTCTTCGGGTTCTCGGCCCCAATAGACATCGAGATTCGCTTCAACGGCCAGGAAAAGCGCAAGCAGATCGAGGCCAAAGTCGACAAGGATCGACGCGAAAAGTTCCCATTGTTCTTTGATGGCGAGACCGTTGCTGGAAAGGTAACTAACTAAATAGTCATTCACCGTCTGCTTCATGGACAAACTTATTATCCGTCACTTTGGCCACCAGCAACTGACGCTCTCAGAGATGACAACTAGATCAATATCAGAGTCAAGGATGGAAAGAAGGTGGAACACAATGGCATCAAGGTCGAGTTTGTTGGAAGCATAGGTAACTGCTGAAATTTCGTCTTGGACTTTGAGCAATTGAGTGTCATCTGGCTGCTTTTTATTGACTTCTAGCTTGCCTTTAAAACAAAAAGAGCTATTTTATGACCGTGGAAACCATTATGAGTTCAGGACCATGCAGCAGGAGTTGGCCGTGCCTGGTGAACTCCGCAACAACACCGCTCTCGATTTCGAGTTCAAGAACGTGGAAAAGCAGTTCGAAAGTTACCATGGAATCAATGTCAAGCTGAGGTATGGCTGAAAACAAGGGGGAAAAGGGCGCAGGCAGAGCTGGACACAACGGACGAACCTGTTTACCGTCGACATGCGCGACCAGTTGGAATTGACAGCCTGTAATCTTTGTGGCGTTTAGGTACTTTGTCCGTGTCACTGTTCAGCGTCGATTGGCAGATGTCGTCAAAGAGCAGGATATCTGGGTGCACTCGTATGTCATGCCTGCTGATGCCAACAGCTCGATCAAGATGGAGGTCGGAATTGAGGACTGCCTTCATATCGAGTTTGAATATAACAAGTCTAGGTAATGTCATCAACGGATCATCTTTCCTCATCAGGACCACAATCCATAAGAGTCGGCAGCACCAAAGGCTAACCCTGAGGCTATCCTGTACCTCGCCCGAAATGTAGATATCATCTGAAGGATGTCATTGTGGGCAAGATCTACTTCCTCCTCGTCCGTATCAAGATCAAGCATATGGAACTGTCGATTATCCGACGGGAAACTACCGGAGCGCCACCAAACCAGTACAATGAGAGCGAAACCATTACCAAGTTTGAGATTATGGACGGTGCACCTGTCCGTGGCGAGACTATTCCCATCCGCCTTTTCTTGGGAGGTTTCGAGCTCACCCCTACATTCCGCGACGGTACGTCGAAAGCATGGAGAATCGCAGCTTGTTTAAGGATCTTGAATCTTGTATATTTATCCAACAATTGCTTTTTCATTATTGATACAGTGAACATGAAGTTCTCAGCCCGCTACTACTTGAATCTGGTCCTGGTTGACGAGGAAAACAGACGCTACTTCAAGCAGCAGGAGATCACAATTTTCCGTCGCCGAGGTAAAGGACATAATGTTATTTAATCGCAATGGGTTATCTTAGCAAGAGATTTGATCCGACATGGTGCTGATACCCTCCTTTCTGTGTGCTTGCCTCTAGTTGATGATGAGACTGTCGAGAGCACTGACGCTTTTGCGCAGATTGATCAAGCTTAAAATAAGATATTTGCCCGCGCCCTATCATCGCTCGCTGAACGAGCCGCAATGCTCGCTCGCACGATTAAAGTAGACCTGGCTGTTTATAAAAAAAACCCCGCCCGGGATACATAGCAAACATGAGCTCAATAAACATGAAGTAGCTGTCTGTCCTGGATCGCCATTGCGATGCTGTAACATTTGTGTTTTTATTCTCGAACCTCACAGTGTCTTGTTACAAAGTATCTCTCCGTCGGGTTTGATACGGCTCAGATGCATTATTGAATTGAAATGATCATCTTGTTCGCCAAGGTTTCGCCAACGTACGCAAAATACTCTGCCACGACCTTCTGGGATTCCTTGTAGTCCTTATAGAGTTTGGTGGCCTAGACAACAAACAGCAGTGTTTTCTTCAATCAGATCATGAAAGCAGCACACTATGCAGATGTAAATTATCAACATTTCCGTCTTACCACGACAGGACGCAACACACTCCCGTCTGCCAAGCACAGGACGCTAATTAGATCCATCGTCGTCACCTCCTTTGGATCCAAGCATCCCGGGGGCGGCAGCGAGGTTATCTCACGGAACACCCTCTCCATTTCCCGTTTTTTCTCCTTTTTTTCAGATCTCTGTTGCTCACCCTCAGAGTTCAACTTCTTCCTTTTCCGCTCACCATCGTTTTCATCCTCATTCTCCACAGCCCTGTCCTCAAAATCATCTGGATCTAGGTCGTTTTCCTCGTCCTCGTTCTCGTCAATGTTTTCCCAGTCACCATCTTCTTCGTCATCATCGTCGTCGTCGTCACCGTCGTCATAGGAACCAGCGCCGGTCCTGTTGTCCACGATGGATTGTATTTTGGCCTCGAAGAGCGGGTTCACCGGAATTGGGCTATCATAGCTGCTGTAGCGCTTGCCCTTTTGAATCTCCTCGCACTTTTCGAACTCGACCCAGTTGTATGTTTCCTATGAGAAAGGAGGGCAAGGCAAATCAAGGCGGACGCACGTGCGCGTAAATATCATAGTCGATTTGAATGTCGGTGCTCATCAGTGGCTCTTGCTTACCGGGTCTAGGAGGTACGATGGGCGGAAGTGGCCCTTGTATGTCATCTTTGGGCAACTGAAGATGTAAAATCCTATTATACATTCGAGAAATTTGGTAGCGCGTCAGCAAACTCTCAAAAATCATTACCCATGGTCTCAATAGAAAATTTCGCTTTGCAAGAAAAAAAAAACGTACCCATGTAATAGAATTTGAGATCTTCATATCCAGGCTGAGAATTCAATGTCTGAGCAAATGCAATTTCTCTTTGCGCGCTATACTTCCCCAGCGACAGAACCGAGTAATCTGGATCATAAAAGAAGTACACCGCCGACACACACTCTGGTAGAATATCGATGACAGAGACCGCGATCAGCGTTTCGTCCAAATAATAGCACTGATGAAAAGATCCAAAACCTGGATCCTCCTCCTTCCAGTCCGTGTCCTTGGTACGCTAGAGAATGGAGAGGGGGCCAATACCAGTTATAACATGAAACTACGGGAGAAAGGTTGAGTCGACGAGGGATGCTTACTGTGAGGGGCGAATCGACCAGAAAGTTGGTAAAATTTCTGGGCCTGCACTTGTACTCTGGTTCGTGGTGGACCGCCATTTGGTACTTTGCAAACAGCTCATACTTCTTCGTCGAGAATGATGACGGCTCCAATTCAACCTGCATTCCAGATTACCGTCGGTTAATAAGCAGTATACATCGGCAGACAAATAGAACACCGGTATTTTTTTTGTGAGCATACTCTGAAGCGATGTTTCCAAGATGTGATCTCAGGTGAGCGAAGATATTCGGAGGAGCGAATCCGTGTCTTTATATCTGTGGCCGCGTTTTTTGGTGCCTTTTTTGGTTTCTGCTTCTGCTTCTTTCCTTCGGCTGTAGTTGCAGATACCATTGCATCATTGGAAGTTGATGTAGCGTCAGCTGCGGCAGCTGATTCGGACACTGAGGTCAATGTGGTTTGTGTATCACCAGATGACTGGTTCTTTGCACGGGCGCTTTCGTCCTGCTGGGATGAAATGTCCTTCTCAAAGTTCTCGTCTCCTTCTTGGACGTAATTGTTGAACCTGTTAACGATTTGCCTTTGGTGCTTCGACGCCTCGAATTCGTTCGCTTTCATTCTAAATCGTAACGGGTGAGGGAGAGAACGGGAGCAATTGCATGAGGCAAACCAATATTAAGATAACGAGAGGACGGATCGAAGGCCCTTGAGAGTTAATATCCATACCGAATCGTGTACTGTGGACAACAGCTGTCCCTTAGATTGGGCTTGTAGATATATTTTCCAGATCTATTCAGATCCAATCGATAGTTCGCAAATCGTTAGTTCATAGTACTTCCTTTTCATCGGACTCAATAGTGCTCCGAAAATAAGAACCACTTTTGCCTTCTCCATCCGTGGTTGATAAGTTTTTGGTAGTCCTATAAGAAAGTAAAATGCAATAGAAGGTACAAATAGTCAGCGTTCAGTATTATCGTGGCAGAAACAAACAAAAAAAGGCAGCTGTCTCCATGTTGTCCCATGTGAGCTGATTCCTTACATTGCATGTCATGAGATGCGCCGTCATGCCGTAGGTGCGCGATCCTGCCAATGACTTGCAGTACCCGCAATGGGACACGTTTGTGCCATGCGGGCTGACGACGCTGAAGTCCTTGAGAAGCATCGTCTGTGTACTGTCCGCTCGCCGATGAAGTGGGAAACGTTTTGGGTGTGGGAGAGGAGGGGAAAACAACCTTGAATTTTCAAGGAGAACGCACAGCGTGGCTTTGGCAATGGCTCCTTTTTAATGTCGCGCCGTCGACCTGTTGTCATGGAGACCGAGCCACTTGGAGCACCTGTGTTGAAAACATTTGAAACATTTGTCAAAGAGATAGCCGCCTCGCCAATTTTATCATCCTTGAATGTATCCTCGTCAACCACAGGGACATCAACTTGTCCTGGCCAGGGCGAACATGGAAGCTAAAAGATTCGTCGTGGGCGGGGGTTGAGGTTGCTTCTAACGCGCTTGGATTGCTGCTTGTAGGCCTTCTCGAGCCACATCCCGACATAAGGATCCGATTTGCCGAAGACATCCTGTAAGCTTCGAGGCGTAGTTCAACTTGACACAGAGCTGACCCTTATAGTTGGAGCACTGGATGATGGGTTCTGCGGAGGCAACGCCACCCTCGAGATCGATACAGCTGGTTTGCGTGTTGGCTGCCATTGTAAGAGGAGCGAGGAAAAAAGGACGAAGGCAACGAGCTTCATGCTGTGTTATTGCGGGTTACATGTTAGTGTTATAGGAGACTGGTTTCTCGTTTGCAGCCAGGGGTGATGAAGTGTATTGTTGAGAGGAGCGCTGAGTGTCGATCGTCAATTGACGCGCTCTTTTCAGACAGTAGATCCAACTCAGCACAGATTTTATGAGGACTCGAATGAGACGCGTTTTTTCAATGATTTTTGCAAGACGCGTCCCATCTCATCCTAGACATGTCTTCGATTCGGAGGAAAAATAATAGAGTCGCTCTTACCCACGGTGTTTTCAGGGCAAGATTTGGAACGCAGATGTCCTCAAGCACAGCTCCTGCACTCTCTATAAAAGGCCTTGACCAAACTGTATTCTCGTCTTTCAAACCACAAGTCCAGCCTCACCACAAGTCCAGCCTCACCACAAGTCCAGCCTCACCACAAGTCCAGCATCACCACAAGTCCAGCCTCACCACTCCTTCGTAGCCTTACACATTAGCGCATACTCCAACATGAAGTTCACCACCCTTATCGTCGCATTCCTCGCCCCAATTACCGTCATGGCTGCCGCCATAGCCGAAACTGCTAACACCGATGGTCTCATCAACATTATGGCCACCAAGAAGGGCCAGCTCTACTCGGTCGCAACGGCATAGTCGAATCTTGCCGCTGAGTCTCACTGGACTGACAGAGGGTTTTGGGTTGCCCACGGAGCAAGAGGTTGACGAGCGACGCCATCGTTCTCCTTCCCCGGGGCCGGATCGCAAGATGCCGCGAATCTCCCGTGGAGGTCAGCTTGAACACTACCGGCGTCAGCACTTGGACCTCCACCGAGAATTTGTAGCTGTATGGGTTCGCTTCACTGGTAGTACTGATCTTGAGGTTCGTGATCGACTGTTATGGGACCTGGATTACCTGGCTCGTGCGAAGTTGCATCTCGAGGAAAGGATGCAGGTCGCCGAAGAGGACCGCCGTGTTTCGGATCGCATGGCTGCACTGGAGCGATTGTGGAACTCTTCGCGTAGATAATGTTGCATCCGGTGTCGAATAAAACTATGTAATCCGGATGCTGTTGGTAGATGCCGCGGTGTCGAAGACCGGGCACATCGGAACTTTGTCTGGG